>CAIGRP010055835.1:0-10630 GCA_903798385.1 Fraxinus cuspidata
AATAATTAAAATCCACACCTCAAACAATGTAGCCCAAATCTTATTGGGTATTTAGAGGAAATCAGCCCATTGGGCTAGGTGCTCAATGCCCAATTATGGAGATATTTGAATTGTGAATTTTATCATTATCTTCACATGGAAGTTAGATGGTTATGTAAATTATATCTTTATCTGCACATGAAAGTTAGATGGTTATGATATTTTTATCCTTGTTAAGAATATCATATCTTTGTGAACTCCATCTTGAAGAGGAAAAATTGGAAATTCGTTTTTCACCTTGCCTATAATTTGGAGTCTCGTTTTACCCAAAAACAGTAAAAAAGAGCCCCTACCTTTACCTCTCTTCATTGTGCAATTTTTCATTCTTCTTCCTGTCTTAGTGTGCAATTCTTAGTGCTTTCAAGTTCTCCAAATTTGGTGTTGCATTTGTAGTGTTTGATTGACGATTTTCCGAGCCTAAAGAAAAGGGGAAAACATTAATTCCATTTTAACTTCTTCTTCTTCAATTATTTGATTTCATTTATTATTTCTTTTCTTGATTCTTATCTAATTACATTGATTTGTTTAATTGTAGGTGGAATTAAGTTCAACAACAATTATTTAATTTTATTTATTATTTTTTTTCTTGATTTTTATCTAATTTTTTTGATTTGTTCAATTGTAGGTGGAATTAAGTTCAACAAAATGATTGGCATTTTGCACCGCTTGACTTGAGCTTTATTGTTCTAAAAAATAATATTGTATGCTTTAGGTTAGATATTCTTCTACCCCTACAGTAACAATTTGTTGACTTTGTAAAGAAATAAGCTCGAGAATTTAGGCTCTGCTTGATTGCAACGAATGTCATGAAAAATGTCACATTCGAGGAAAACAAATTCCACTTTGGATGTTTGACTGCAACATGAAAATATGAATCGAATTTTAAGGTATAACTACTTTAAACTATATTTTCTTTGTTTTCATGAAAAATAAATTATTATGAGTTTGGTGAGTTTTTATTTTCCAACTAACATGGAATTGTAATTTTTTTCCGCATTTACTATCAAACATACCCTTATAGTTGACACGAACTTCTGAAAAAACCTTTCACGTCAAAAATAAAATTAGTTTTGAACAATTTAAACTAAAAGTGCAATTCGAACAAAAGTTAGAAGAGATCGTAGCTCAAAGCAAAGCTTGAGATTAGGTCAACCCTTGGGACACTGTGGGTCTATATGTCCAATTCTCGACACTCATTGTTTCTTTCACGTGGGGATATTAAAAAATAAAGAGTGTCTAATCAATCAATAATCCACAAATTTGATAGTAGGGGAATTTACAAAAACGGAAAATTCCATGCTTCTCAATTGAAAAGTGACTTATTTTGATAACTCTTGTGAAAATGCCAAATTTGATACCAAAATGTCTATTATACCCTCAATGAAAAATGATGTATTTTTTTTTCAATTTATCACGAATTTCGAAAAGACAAGTAGTTTTCATGAGAAACTACATTAATTTTAGCTAATACCTAATGGATTCATTTGCTTTTATTATCTATTAGATATTGATCAAGAATTTTGGGAAAAGATAAAGAAGATGAAGTAGAAAAGTCATTAACACTTAAAAATAATTATACGCTTCCTATTCATAAGAAAATTATATAATTTCATTTAGAAAAATCCAAATTTGCAATTGATTAGGCTTTCCATAATTATCGGTAGAAGGTAATTTTTCTTTGAAATCTTGTTTTTGTAGATAAGTTGTGTTTAATAATTGTTATTCTTGACATTTCATGGCCTTCTTGACATTTTAAGAGCTGTTATGGCATTTGGACCCTTCTTGACACTTAACATTTTATTTGTTTAGAACGATTTCATTCTGAATATGAGAGTTCTCTATATTTCATATTATTTTTGACTTTTTTAAGTGTACTTGTCGACATTTCATATATGTTTTATTTACCAATTATAGGGAGAAGTGATCATTTAATGCACGATTGAAATGATATTGTTAAAAATAAGTAGTATATGTTATGCGTCAAGTTATTATTGGCCAATACACATTTTAATTATATAAATAATTTTGTCTTTATTGTGAAATTTAAAATTGTTAGTGAAGGCAATTGATCAATATTACAATAAAATGAATTTCGAAATTTTGAACATTTGATATTTTTTGCAATTTCCTCCTGATAGAATAGGTATTAGGTAATAGCAATATTGCTAAGTTACTGGCGGCCAAAAAGTTGGAAGAGCAAATGCAGTGTACCTTTCAACTGAACCAACTGGCTAAGGTTGGGACCACCGGTTATATTATTTACTATTTATAAATTTTTGTATCTATCAAAATTCTATTTAAAATAGAAATTCATTTTTCATATTTCTAATAAATAAAAATTTATGAACCGTACGCAGTACACTTGCAGTTGGTAACAATGATAGTGACTAATCACCTTGAGTATAAATTTAATGCATTTCTTTCCATCTTTTTTTATTACATGATTCATGGTTTCAACAAAAGTAACATTCCTTGGGCGTCAAATGGATCAATTCGGTATTATAATATTCCCATTCATCATCCGAAATCATTCATTGCACTTTAAATTTTTCATTATCGAACCGTTCATGTCTACATAATCTCCGGAACCAAATCCGCATGGTTCCAGTTCAAGTTTGGTTTTATTCATACCATTTTTTTAAAAATAATTGCGCCGACAATACAAATTGTCTTTCAAATATCTAGCAAATATAGAAGAATTAAAATATATCACCAAATATATATTTCAATACTTAATTAATCTAATGTAAATATGCCACCAAATAGTATCTATCTAACAAAATATGTCATCAAATAACATTTAATATTTAACAGAGCATAAATTTCAAATTACATGCTCAAATAACAAATCAAAAATTAGAAACCAAGAATAAAAAAGTCTAAATTCTACAAATTCTAAAGATATAAATTTCATTCATTTGAAAATAACATGAATTCTCATTCAATCTCATTCGATCATAAGGTCAGGATGAATAAATTATAAAATAATATATTCAATTTTAGAGTCAGGTGCCCAAGGTTCCGGTTCAAGAATCAAGGAATGAATGGATATATGAACGATTCTCGATTGCGATTCCTATATTAAATGATAACTTGTGAAAACGTCGACCACATTTCACTACGGTAAAATTTCATATTATTAACCAAAAATCGATAATCGACGTAACCTTTAATTTCAAATTTAGTCATCAAGATAAGACGAAAAGCAATCAACTCCGTTGAAGACCGACAGAGGAGAGAGAAATACAGGAAGGACAGCTTGGTTGGCGACTCATGTTTTAGATTGCGTTGTATTCAAGGGTCCCAGCACTTACTGCTTTCACAAGTGGCAATTTGTATCTATACATACACACGTGCATACGAAAACGTGGTGGAGCTGGAGAAAACTGGAAAACAAAAAAAAACCCAGATGTACACTGCTAATTTTTCAGTTTTTTACTTCTTGCAAAGCGATCGGAATCCATTAGAAAACTAGATGGAGGGAGAAAAAATGTTTTTTTTTGGGTTACTTTGAAGCTTTTGGGGGAAGAAATAAAGAATCAAGAATGGGTGAGACTGTGACAGGCGGAGATGCGGGTTCAAAAGGCACGGCGGTGGCACGGCCGACAATTATTGTGCCGCCTCGGGGTTTCATGGATACAATTGGATCGTTGCCCGGAATCAGTCCGGGTCCGTTGACCCTGGTTTCCGGCTTCTTCTCCGAGCAAAGTCCGTTTTCTTTCTCTCAGCTTTTGGCCGGAGCTATGGCTTCGCCAATTGCCAAGCCCGAGGTTTTTTCAATGGACAATAATTTCGGGGAAGAGAAAGAAGGGAATTCTGGTGATGGCAGTGGAAAAAATAATGATAGTATTACTGGTTATAAGCGGAACAGGCCGATGAATTTGGCGGTGGCTCCGCAGCAGATGCAACTGGATCCTCAGAATTTGAGTCCCTTATTTATGGTTCCACCTGGGCTGAGTCCTTCTGGATTGCTTAATTCACCTGGGTTTTTGTCCCCACTTCAGGTAACTTAGATTTATCTAGTAAATTTCGTTGTGAAGTATGAAATATTTTGTCCCCACTTCAGGTAACTTAGATTTATCTAGTAAAAAGTTGATTATGAACCCTCAATTTTGTGCCACAAAACATAGTGCAGTTTTTAGAAATAAAATTGTGGTAATTTGGGTGTCTTTGGTTCCATGAATTGAAATTATTGGGGGGATATTAAATAATAATCACAAGCTGGAATTCCTTAACTGTAAGGCCTTAACTTGCCAAAACAGATAGCTTATTATTTTTGTCAGGGATTAAATTATGTTGAAGAGTAGCTATTCGGAATTAGGGCTACTTACTCTTTCAAGTACTTGAGCAGTAGGATGGAATTTAGGGGTTTAGATGGATGTGAAGCCAAGCTTAGATATTCTATTTTGCCTCAATTTTAGTAAGGCTAGAAATTTAAAAAAATCGGCCTTCTAGATGGGTTGCCTCTTAAATTGATTATCAATTTTGCCCAATTTTTATGCAGAGTCCATTTGGAATGTCCCACCAGCAAGCTCTTGCGCATGTTACGGCTCAGGCAGCATTATCCCAATCTTATATGCAGATGCAAGTAGAATTTCAAAGATCTTCTAATGCAACTTCTGCTGAAACAACTGCACATCATATGTCCTCTGCACCCAATGAATCTTCTCAAAACCAGATAATATCTTTGCCACCAGAACAAACGAGTTCAAAGATAGAGCATTCTGAGGTTTCTCTGTCTGAACGAAAACCTGCTTCATTTGCTGTTAACAAACCAACTAATGACGGCTACAATTGGAGGAAATACGGGCAGAAGCAGGTAAAGGCGAGTGAATGTCCAAGAAGCTACTACAAATGTACGCATTTTAATTGTCCTGTCAAGAAGAAGGTCGAATGTTCTGTCGATGGTCATATAACTGAGATTACATACAAAGGGCAGCACAATCATGATATGCCTCAACCCTCTAAACGTGGAAGAGATAGTTGTGCTCTGGATGGAACTTCGAACTCCCAGGTGAAGCCGGTAATTAGTTCACAAAGTCAGAGTGAAATGAGCCCGGAAAACGTACTCTATCAACCTGGACCTTCAGAAGTTCATGTATCTACACAATCAGTATCTGATCATCGCCCCGGCTCGATTAATCTTGATGAAGTGGAAGATTCAACAATTGTAAACAATGACGGGGATGATGATGAACCAAATACAAAAAGAAGGTAAAATTTATAAGCATTTTTTTTTTAATTTTAAATTATCCCAATGAACATATTTTTCTACTCAATCATTTATTTATGTGGTATAACTCCCTTTGAGATACAGGAACATTGAGATTGGGTCGTCCGTGCAAGCACCATTACATAAAACAATTACAGAATCTAGAATTGTTCTGCAGACAAGAAGTGAAGTTGATCTGTTGGATGATGGATATAAATGGCGAAAATACGGCCAGAAGGTGGTCAAGGGAAATCCTCATCCAAGGTGCGACTCCTTTTGTTACGCGGCCTTTACTATTTTTCTGCTACGCATTTGTTTTTGAATTTATTCATTGTTTGATAAATTATTAAATATGAGAAAGGCAGTAATTCTTGCCATATTATTTGATAAATATAAGAAAGGAACACCTAACATTGCAAGTTGGTCTATAACTTTTGGAAGAAAATTTATGTGGATTTTGTCAAAAATATGTAACCAAGTTTGGCCTCAAAAATATGGAACAAATTTTTACGAATTAGAGTCTGATGTCATGATCAAAACATAAGCCCCTGTTTGGGCTCCATTAAAATGTGATTTTGGAGAAAAATGTATTTTGGAATAATGAATTTTTGAAAAATGTATGTTTAAAAAAGAAGGAAAAGTTTTGGACTTACGTGTAATATTATTTTATTGAAGAACGTGTGGTTAAAAAGAAGAGAATGAAAAATGCATTTAAAAATTAATGGAGCCCAAACTTATGCAAAATTTTTGAATGATTACTATACTGTGGAGAATAGGAGTTTCCCGTCAATAAAAGATTTAAACTTCAAAATGTGCCAGTCTTTCATAAAGATGATCCGTTTATTATATTTATTGCACTAAGTTGTTAATAAGAGTGAAATAATTTCAGTCACGATATCTCTAATCTAGACGTGTCGTATTTGATTAGTTAACCTTGCTCTTAACGTGAAAGTTAAGTTTACTCTTATGGACATTAATCACCACATAATAAGAAGAAAGAGAGAGTGCCCCCACGGTCATGGTGTAGTGGTAAAGCAGGATGGTTCTCTACGGAGTATCGGATATTCGAATCTCGCGGCATCTGGAAGACAGCATTTATGTTGGAAAGCAGATGTCCTATGGTGGCAAAGTTATGGTGCGCTTTGTCGCCCATCTGGGAGTCCTTTCCACACCTCTTAAACGGAGGTCCACAGGGAGGAGAAATACTTTTCGAATGTTCGGTTCAAGTGTGTATAAGCGTTACCATATTCGATTTTACCCGGGTGGCGAACCAGGGGGAAAGACCGCCACTTCTCAGTATTAGTAATGCGAAGCTTGGACACGTAACAGAGAGAGAGAGAGAGTTAAAAAAACTGCAATTTTTTCTTATCTAATTTCTCTCACCTGTGGAATTAACAATGGTAAAGTCAGCTCTAAATGAATAACCTCTCTAATTCAACGGTCTATCTATGTATGTAAACCTCAATGTAGGATAGTGCAGTGTGCGTGAAAACTTGATTCAAATTCCTTTTGCTTTTGAATAGATAGTTTACAGATTATGTATATGCGCATTCATTTTATTAGTTTGCATGAACTAGATGGAATCTTCTCCAATATTTGGAATTGAAAATGATTGATAGATAAATGATAAGTAAGTTATGGACATGAAATCTTTGATTTGAAATCCTTGACATGTTATAGTGCATTTTTTGAGATTGGCATTTCAGTTGACATAATGAAAGCCCTTTTAAATAAATATAGGAGTTCAGACAAGGGAATCAAGGTTCCAACTTAAAACAAATTGAAGTATAGTTCAACATGGGGGAGATAACCCTTGCGTAAAATTGCTGAAAAAATTTGCATCACGTAGGGGAGAGCATAGCCTTGAGGTTTGAGGATAACCCTAGTGTGTGATACAAATGTAGGGAAAGTGACATTGTGGTGCAACATCGAGGCCCCTGTTTTAATCTCATGATAAAGAAGCTGAGATCCTAACTTAAAACTGATTATTACCTAGAGGAGCCATGGGTCAATATGTTCTTTCAGAATATCTTAGTTAGTATGACCCATGAGATCATAAGCTAACCACCTCAGATGAAAATCTACTCTTTGTAGAGAAATGAAATGCCGACTTTTTTACAGAAGTTGACTAACGAGTTTTTGGTTGACTCTTGATCTGATACTAACCATTATAATGATCCATGGCGTTGCGCAGACAAATTGAAAGAATTTTCAATCTGCGGACTCGTCTTAACTTTTCAATATCTATTAGTTTGCATTTTAGATTGATAGATTACAAGTTCTTCCTGTACTTACTTTATTGAAGATAATCAATATTGCGTCTGAATCTTTACAGGAGTTACTACAAATGTACACATGCTGGATGCAATGTCCGTAAACACGTTGAGAGGTCTTCGACCGACTCCAAATCTGTAATAACGGCATATGAAGGCAAACATAATCATGAAATCCCGACAGGCAGATACAGCAGAGCACAGAAGTCGGTAGCCAACAATCCTTCCTTACATAAAGAAATGGATTATGAGAACAAAGATCAGATAGCAATGACTTTGCAGCTTAAAGAAGAGCAAATTGCTGCATGATTGCGTAATCTTGGTTAAATGACATTGATAGTATTTTATTGACCTTTTGTTCATGTAAATACATTTTGTAAAAGTTATGCTTTCGCTCGAAGCTGGAGGAACTCGTTGAACCATAATTCGAAAACTGGAAAAATGCCTACGTAAATAATGAAGAACGTTAAGACTGAAATCCATACCAGTGCTTGCAGTATGAATGATGGATATGGTGTGTAATAATTTTTCCTTTATTTTTTTCTGTTTGGCAAATTTTCGACGTCTTTTGGTCACTCTGGATCTCGATAGCTTGTTCGCGGAGGATTGAACAGAGAACAGATCTAACATTGAATGATGGTCAATTTAAATCGCAACTGATAAAATTCTGGTGATTCTTGAAATTCGTGAAAAAGTTAAATAATTACTTAAGCAATTCTTGATATTGACAAAAGAAATATGTAGCCTGACTCAAAATTGATGTTAACAAAACAAAATCATGTCTATTGCAATTACATCAGCATCAAAAAAATAGAGAAGCTAACTATACGAGCACGATGTTGCCAAGTACAAAGGGAAACAAGAATACTATGATATTCAATATATATAGTATTTTTCTGTCTCCCTTTTTTGGTTCTACAATCTTTTGCATTCTTGAACATTCTCTTTCCTAGCAATCTTTGCGCTCTGAGATTCTTCTTTCCGAATATCAGAATTCACATTTATGTCATCTACATCACCATCATCATCCTCAGAGTCATAGATTAATTGTTTTCTCTTTAGAACACGACCTTCCAGATTTGATTGACCCGAGTTCTTGAACCCTGATTCCTTACTCCATGGTTTAGAAGATAACACTCGGGGTTTTGGTCTCGCTTTCGCCTTTCTTGATTCCTCAAGTTTCTTCTTCGCCATTGAAGCACATGATTTGGAAACATTCTTAACCATCCAAGGATTAGGGGTTTTCACAGACTTATCATTATCAGATGACAAAAACGAATAATCCCTTGAAGCTTTAAGCCACTTCACCTTCTCTCTGTCCACTGTGATCTTCAACAATGAATTCTTATGCTTCACTTTTGAAATTTCTTTCCCAATTAATTTGTAGTTCAACCAAGACTTCTTTTCTTGAACTGTCTTCTCGGGATTAAAAGTCTGGGAAGATCCAGGAAAGGGGCAATCGCCATCATTATCTGAAGCATTTGCATTCTCTTTACTGCAAGAACCTGCCATGGATTCTTTCTTGATCAGAGTCCTGCATATTTCTCTTCCTCCTAGCGTTATTACCAAATCCGTCATGATTCAGAAACAAGTTTTGAGAGCAGCAGCAATTCACAAAAATCTGGAAACCTGAATTCTAGTTTCTGATGATCACTAAGAGCAAAAGGCAATTGAAATTTTATGTGGAAATTCGAGATGGTTAAGGGGCAGGGACGAGGGATGTATATATAGTAGTAGGAGGGAGAAGCAGAGTTTGTTTAAGATTAAGGGAACTTTCCATAACAGAAATACGAAGCAGAGTTTGTTCAGGATTAAGGAAAAACTTACCATAATATTATTGTTTCTTTTGCTTTAATTAAATACTTTTACGTGATAAATTCAAAATTCACATTTTGGCTTTCGATTTAAAATTTAAAATGAAGTCATCAATTATTTAAAATAAGGATAATTAGCACAAACTGTTCCTATAATTTGCATTCATTGCGCAAATTGTCCCTTTCGTTTCAAATTTGGCACTTACACTCTCATTTCAACATTTTCTTGCGGAGTTGGTTCTTTCCATCTCATTTCATCGATTCCTTTAGTCAAATATGGGTAATTGATGCAAAACGTCCCTATCGTGTCCCTTCATTGCGCAAAAAGGTCCTTATCATCTATTTTCTCCATTAAAACATTGTAAAATCATTAATTTACCTTCCTTTTTAAATAAGCAAATCGAAAAGAATTAAATAATTATAGTCAAAATCTTAAATTTCTTAAATAGTGGAAACGAGTTCCACTTAGAATAATTTAATAAAACAAATTATTTTTCTCTTAGCTAGGTTTGAATTAGAATAGTTACAATTGAAGTCTGGGTTAAGATTTTAAATGAACCCTCAAAATTGAAGAAGAAATCTCATCTCTATTTTTTTTTTTAATTTTTAATTTTTTCTTACTCTTCTTATACTTTTAATTCTCTTTTTAATTATTTTGGTAATGGTGGAGGGTAGAGAACGGGAGTAGGAGAAGGTGAGGTTAAATGGGAAGATAAAATAATTTTTTTGTTAGTATGTTTTCAATTATTTTACGTGAGATTCGTTTATATTTTTTAAATAAACTAGCCATTGGCACGTGCGATGCACGTGGGATTTTTTAATGACATATTCAATAGTATTTTAATTATTAGTTTTATTCGATTTAATTGTATAGTCTAGAAATATGTTCCTAATGATGTTTGTGGTAAAGAAAGAAATTTAATGTAGTGTATAAGACACATAATTTAAAAGTTATAACGAGCATAAATGACACGTGCAACTGAATTGTTCGAAACTATTTACATCTTTCCCACATCCACATGTACATACCACCAACAACGAGATAAGATATAGGCAAAACAAATTCCGCGATGATGTAAGTTTTGTAGAAAAGCAATTAGTAGAGAATCAGATAAATAAGATATGAATGTTATAACAAAAGAAATTAGGTTACAATACAGTTCGTGCAAAATCCGCAAGCGTATGAGATCGTTGACAAGTAATAGAATTGATAAGTTAAGAGTTATCGTCCCACAATAAATAAATTTAATTCAAATTTACTAGTTTTGTATGAAATTCGAATTGTGTAAAGA
>CAIGRP010055857.1:0-13563 GCA_903798385.1 Fraxinus cuspidata
GGGAAACGATTGCTGAACACCTTTAGCACCTGTGAAGGCAGCAAATTCGTTTTAAGGAAATATCGTGAATTCGGTGGGCTCGAATTATACTGCTATCATTTCGACCTTATTGTTACGCTGCCAAATTGTTTTAAGGTAATCTCCTCATAACTTTTAAAGGAGGCTTGTGTATTAAGTATACAACAAGATTTGAATTGCTGTTTAACGATGTGAAAATTAAAGTAATATATTTATTAAGTCGTTGAAACACGAATTTCTTTCTCCTTTTTTTCGCCATCTCAAATTTAATCTTAAAGTATTAAATTTAATCCATTTAGGTTGATTGAGTCACCACATGACAAGCAGTAATATGCAGATAAAATACAATAAAAAATATGTAAATTGTTTTGTTTCTTTCTATCTAAACTAGTCATAAACGATACAAAAAGATTCTTATTTAGGAATTTTATATTTTCTAGAGAACCAATTAATTAAAAAGGCTAATAAATTAATATACGTTCTTTAGAGAGTTGAAATTTTTTTGCCAGTATTCGATTTGTAAATATGCGTCTCTGAATGTAAAAGAAGACAAGTGCATTATTGTATTGTCGGCTGTGTTTTTATAAGTAAATTTACTTCAATCACTTTTGTTCAAACTCGCTTATAATCATGGATAGGATGGAATTGTTTATTTTCTTGGAAAAATAATAGAGAACAATATAAAAAATCTTGATATCAATCATGGATAATGGATAATGGAGAAGTTTATTTATTTATTTCATTTGACCCTTCTATAATACAAGATAAAGTTAGTTTAAAACAAATGTGGGCATGCTTCGAGTTTTTCTTCTTGCGACGAAAACATAAAGCTAAACCACACTTGTTAGTAACGTGACGAATCTTTCTTGTATTGCTTCAGAAAGAAATTGTAAATTGTAACCGTTGTACACATTTATGAGTCAAATACTAACTAGAATCAAACATAATCAACTAGCTTTCTTCGATTTATGTGATTCGGAGAAAAGTATTCCACCCCTAATTCAGGATGAACACTTAGAGGGTCCTAGGAGGTCATATGACCCCCAACGTTTGGGGATTTCTTTTACATATAAAATCATGTTTATTATAGATTGAAATCTGAATTTTAGTTTATATCAAAGAAAATAATTAATTTTAATGACATATTTCGTGGGATCCAAAACATATTAATTATTATCAAAATGAGCTAAAAATATTATTTTAATTCCCACTAAACAGAGTTAAAATCACAAAAGATTTAAACTTTTTTCTATTTTCTTTTACTTTCTCACGACTCTCTCCCTCGCACCTTTTACAAAAACATTAACTTTTTTTTCACTAAAACTTGTCTATAATTTCTTTACAAATTATCACATCTACTACAAATATGCGTTTCCCAATCAAATATTCAACATACTAGAACTTAAATTTGCATTTTCTCGAATATTTATTTTTCCTTTCGAATACTTAAATTGATTGTTTTAATTGATTATTTATATCAAATACACTACAAATTCTTTATGCATCTTCTTGTGATGAGCAAAATATTAATAGAAGGATTGTTTGAGATCAAATGAATGAAAATGATGAGTAAAATATTAATGAAGAAATTTTTTTAAACGTAAATTTGCCTTTTTTTAGGTCAAGTATGAAACATTCAAAAATCAAGAACGAGGTGTTCGATTTGTACAGGATTTGCTAACTCAAAATGTATGCGTCTGTCATATCACTGTCCCTAATGAAGGTAAAACTATTGAGTCTAAATGATATTTAAAATGCACGTTTGGTATGTCAAATTGATAGAATTAAATAATATGCATAAGAGAAATTATATACTAGAACTGGTCAATAATTATTATGTGTATATAATAAAACATCTAAGCACAAAAATGAAAGCATATGAATGACAAAGAACTTTGGTGGTCTAAAGAAAATATTGTATCATAGTTCTTCAAATGAATTTGAGATGATATTTCACATCAAGAGAAGCAGAAAAACTACAAAACCAGCTGGCATAAAGCTTACTGAAGAATGGAGTATTCTGCTTTCTTTACAAGGACAAGAGGATATGTAACTCTAAATCTCTTTAATTAATCACTAATTATTTGCTCGGCATAACTAATCATGGGAAATACTTATTGTTAAAACATCTGACCATTTACAAATATTTTACATATTTTTGTGGGGAATCTTATTGGCATGATTTCCTACATATAAGGTGCTTCTCGAAGTTTAATACAAGCTCAAAATATCTTAATCTCATTTAAAACTTGATTATAATGTGTGGACTGATTTCGTCAAAATAAAGAAATATCTTTTTATTATACCCCCACAAAGTTCTGTCAATCTTATTATTATTATTATTATTATTATTATTATTATACAAAGTTGTGTCAATCTCATCATCAATATTATTATAGGTAAAAAAAGGAGTTATGTGAAACTTTTTATTCTTTCTACTATTAGAGATTAGGTCATCAAGCAGGCTAGAAAAGTTTGGATAGAGCCGGATTTAAGCATTAGCTAGGCAAACGTGCTATAGAAAGAGGAGTAGTTATAAATCCTGTAAACCACAAAAGAAGCTTGTATGGTTTGGGAAGAAATTTTGAATGATAAAAAGAAGATTTTCTCAACCCTTTTGATAAGACATATATATAAAATAGTAAATATTTTTCATAAAATTATAATCCCTTAAAATTTGTTTAATTTATTAAAACAAATGGAATGAGTTCCTGAAGTCTGAATGTGACCTTATTTTTAAAGCTCCTCTATATATTAATTTGAGTCCCCATTTCCATCTCATTGTCAAGAACTCTCTCTCTCTCTCTTTCTCTCTTATTTTTCTGCTGGCAGTTGGGCTAGTATTTATACTAAGAATTTTGTGAATCCTTCTACTTTTGCAATTGTCAGCATTGCACTGCAAATGGGGAGGCATTCTTGCTGTTGTAAGCAGAAGTTAAGAAAAGGACTTTGGTCTCCAGAGGAAGATGAGAAACTTATACACCACATAACAAAAT
Organism: Fraxinus cuspidata; assembly: GCA_903798385.1. Taxonomy (NCBI): domain Eukaryota; kingdom Viridiplantae; phylum Streptophyta; class Magnoliopsida; order Lamiales; family Oleaceae; genus Fraxinus; species Fraxinus cuspidata. Next base: position 3,015 of record CAIGRP010055857.1, read on the forward strand.
ATGGACATGGCTGCTGGAGCTCAGTTCCGAAACTAGCAGGTAAGTTTATATTCCCTAGTCATTTTAGCTAATGTGTAGTATCCTGCTTTCGGAGTGTAGTTTTTGAATTTTTAAACCGGACACCAGGAATAATCCATTTTAAGCTTATTGGTGATACAAAAAGAACTGTGGTTCGATTTTTCTAAAAATGAGAGGAAAAAAACCCTTGTGTTAAATTTTAACATATTTTATGATAATTTATAAAGGTCTTCAAAGATGTGGAAAGAGCTGCAGATTAAGGTGGATTAATTACTTGAGGCCTGATTTGAAAAAAGGGAGATTCTCACAACTGGAAGAAAATTTGATAATTGAACTGCATGCAGTTCTTGGCAACAGGTAATTTAATTGTACTTTCCAGCACCATTTTGCAATCTAAGACTGACATGTTCCCTCAGGTGTGCTGGACGTGTCCAGTATACCGTCTAGTCTTATTTCATACCGTGTATCAAACATGTCGCTTTTAGTGATCATGGGTGTTGTTTTTCTACCATCAGATGGTCTCAGATTGCTGCTCAATTGCCTGGAAGAACAGATAATGAGATAAAGAATCTTTGGAATTCTTCCATTAAGAAAAAATTGAGGCAAAAAGGGATTGACCCTAATACTCACAAACCATTTTCTGAAGTTGAATATTATGAAGAAAAACCATCTGCAAGCAGCATCAAGATTAATAATCATGATCAGAAAACATCAGACGGGTCCAGTGATCTGACTTTTGTGGAATCCAAGAACTGTAATAACATAGGAATTGCCGCAGCTCAAAAAGGAAATCCATCTTCTGTTGGAATGGACCATGAATTTTTCCTTAATAGGTTCGTCGCTAACCATGAAACCTCCACCACAAGCTGTAAGAATTCTGATTTGTCAGGGCTTCTATCTTTCCAACACATAAATTATGGTCCCAACACAACAAATTTGTACTTCACTCCAAATTCCACCACTTCTGCAATGGCTAGGAACCCGTCGTCTCCGCCCTGTACTAACTACGAGATCACTCCAAGGCCGCCTTCAGTTCTCCCCTCGATTCTTGCTCCATCAATGCTTATAAAGCCTACTGTGAATCTGCCATCTGATAGTTCCATAAGCCCTTTTGGTGTAAACAAGTTTCAGAATATGGATTTCTTCGAAAATAATGTTTTCCCATGGGGAAAATCAGAGAAATTAGAAAGTCATATTCATGTATCAGAATCAGAAATTCCACAAGATATTAATTGGAATGAGCATCTTCAAACTCCATTTTTACTGAACAATTCTATTCAGAATCAAACACATTTTGCTAAAGAATATTCAGTAAGTGCTTCTGATTGGCATTCAAATGAGCTGCAACAATCGTTACAATCTGCAGAAGTATACAGCAAACATTTTCAAATGCTTCCTGCCTCATTTGGACAGTTTTCTTAGGTTATTTTTCAACTCCTTAGAGGTTGCTAATTCAACAGGCCTGTGCTTATAAAGTTTTATTCTTATTTTGTAAACAAGGAACTATAAATACAGACTTCTCAGCTTCTTGATACCAATATTTTGATAGAAAACTTGTTCCTGTTTCAATTTCCATTAATCTTTTGGTGTATGGATTATGATAGAATAATGTTTTGTTTTGTTTTTCTTCTCTTCAATCCATAGATGTTTCATTTATGATGATGGGTTTTAAATTAAGCCCCTTTTTTATCCCGATTTTTAGTGATTTTTTTGGAGAATTTGTAGTTAAAAAGAAAATAAATTTTTTTAAAATACGTGTATAATTATTTTATAAGAGAATGTGTAATTGAAAATGAGTTTTGAAAAATTACATTTTTAAAAGAATGGGGTTCGAACAGGGTTAAATGAGTTTGTAAATCTAGAGTGGTTCAACATATAAGAGAGCACACGATGAGTCCACAGTCTCACTGCCACCTATGTACAGAAATTGCGCAAGTATGAATGTTTTGAAAAAAAAAAAAAAAAATTGAACTAGCACACACTACTCTGAAGGGACTAGTTGAAAAATCAAAAGTCATGTTACTTTTCGGGTTTTACAGTTGGTAACACCTCAAACCGTTCAACCTAAGAAAATCATTTCAAGACAGTGACTATCTAAAACTTTTGAACTTTGGCACACCACCAATCTATTTCAGTACTAACCCTATCCAAAATGTACAACGAATGAAAAGCCCATAAAATGCTTTTTTCAAGGAACCATTAATTTTCTCTTCAAATGGACGTCTATCGTTGTCTCCTACAGATGGGGATGTATAGTTTTAACCTTTTAGACTTACAAGTCAATTCTAAGTATTGGTGTTCCTACTTACTAGAGAGAATTATATATCAACCTATCATGAGTATTGCTAGATATATTCGATATATTTGATCTAAAGGTCAATGGTCGATCATTAATTCTGTAAAAGAAAAAAAAAATTAAATTCCTAGAGGCACATAAACTCAATATCCTGTAATTTTCTTGAAAAACACTGGCATTCTCAAGAATTCTTCACTAAACATAAGGTCTTTGGGATTATCTCTAACTCATTGGATATTGTAAAACTCCCAAGAAGAATTCAAATTTTAGTGTGTGGACACCAAGTGACACGTACTGTGGGGCATAGTTTTTACTACTTGTGGGGTGAAGAGAAGAAGAGGATCCCCGTGCCACACGTTGTAATGTTGATATCTATAATATATTAAATATCAAAGGACATATTTTGAACAATTTTAATTTTACTATAATTTAATTATTTCAATAATACATTATTTTTAGTTTTTCAATATATAATAAACATTACAAAATCCTTGTCATATGTATAAATTTTGTGTTATTAATTCTCAATTAATTAATATTCACATGAATCTTGACTTGATAAATTTTGATCTACATAAATCTAGAGTTATTGTAGATGAATTTATTTATATTCATATATCCAGAAATTTTAATTAGTGTTTAAATTCATGTATTAAAAATTAATTCTTATGTATCAAATATAGGATAAAAACGTTGCTCATTTGTAGAATTTCATCATCAGAAATTGAGTTTTAATAGTACAATTTTCTTTCGTTTGAGATTTATCAAACCCTTCCAACAAATTAGCATCAAATATTACTTTATAATACTTATAAAGTATTTCAGAATATTGTATAGTTCACGTTCAATTCTGACTAGTATACATAAAAAAAAGTGATAAAAAGGAAAACAATTTCAATATTTTCGTTTTTTTTTTTTTCTAACTTATCATTCTTTTCCCTTAAAAAATAAAATGAATTTACCTCACCTACCATAGTACACAAAAATATGGATAAGTGGATATAACATTCGACGCTCGTGTGAAAGGGATTTCATCTTTCAGCTTCATCGTCGTCGTTGTTATCATAAAATGTGCAATTTAAATATTTAAAGGAATCAAATTTATATTGATTTATTAACTAAATAATGATAATTTTATGTCTCTTTTAAGAATCTTAAACTTCTGTGCCTTTTTTACATCTTTTTTTTTTTTTTTTATTACAGAGAGAAAATATAAAAATTCATGTGTCCCAATTGAAAGGAAAAGATGCAATAATTCAAGACAAACTTCAATCATGGACAGCTAAGGATTTGAACAACTAATCAAGAGAAGGTCCATCATGATATATATGAATTAAATTTCTTATGAACCGTATTTGATGTGGGGTATTACTTATTATATTGCTATAGTCCCTTTTGGGTACCCACGTGCAACGAGAAAATTAAAACTCCCACAAAATAATTCAATATTTTGTTGTCTTTAATTGAAAAATATATTTAATTCTCAATGAAAGGATAGGTAATACGTGTGCATTTGTATGTATATATGTATTGTAATGTACGTATATATGATGCATGCACGTGAACCAAATTATTGAGTCTCTCTAAATTGGCCCTACAATCAGCTGTTAAGAAGAAAATTAATAATAAGTGAATCAGCAAATGGAATGGCAAAATGGAATTGCAGTAAATTCACTAAAAAAAAAAAATTTGAATTGCCTTTGGGGGCAAGGAAAGGGGTTCAAAAATCAAGGTTGTGAGGTTGTAAAACCAAAAATCATAATCAAAGTATACTTTCATTTCGATTTATGTTCAAATTAATATTTTAATTGCAATTAATTTTTATGGCAAATTTATGAACACCAATCATCATGAAAATTTGTGTAATTATTCAAAACCATAAATAAATGAAAAATCAAAACATTATGAGCTCAAAGACCCCGCCTACTTCCACAATTGATTTTCAACAAGCTAAAAATTTGAAGGAAAAAAAAAAAAGAATAACATAGATCATAAAACAAGAAGCAAATGAAATATTTTAGAAGTGATAAAAGAAAAGCTTTCAAAAACATGTCGAAAAATGAATGCTATCGTTGATTTTTCCAATAGACGGTAGAGACCAAAAGATAACAAATTTCGTATTAGGGATTCTTATTTTTACCTTCTGTTTTGCTTTCTTTTCACTAAGTTTTGGTTTGGGCTTTAGTTCAAATTGAAAGTCAACTTAAGTATCCAATAATCCAGGTCATTTAATCCATTAAAAAAATTAACATAAAAAATTATAATGATGAAAAAATGAAGGATCAAAAAGATGACTAGACTCTTTAGGATCATTAAGATCTATCATAAGAATAGTAATTCTAAAATTTAAGATCCTACTACTGGATCGTACCGTGTTTTGTTTTCACATCATAAAACCGTAGGATCATGAGATTCAGATTGGGAGTTTAACAATCATGTTTGAAATATTAAAGATTATATTATACAAACAAATTAATATTTTACATTCTTTTTTTATTTGTGTCACAAAGTATTTATATTATTTTGTGTTCATATTGATTTGTTCATAGTTTTATAATTGTTGAAGGTGAGTATTGAAGAAGCATTCTCATTGAACCTAATAAGTTCGTATATATTCATGTATATTCTCATACATTGAATCGTCAAAATAAACATCATTCAATTATTCTAATGATTAATTTCCCAATAATTCATACTTGAAAATTACATTTAGGTGCATCTAATGATTTCTGTCCTTAACAATTTTACTTTAAGAAACTATTAATTTAAATTAAATTTCAAAATAGTGTAAGAATATTTACATTCATTTTTGGGACAATCGAATCATGTGATAGATAAACCAATAAAATAATACATATGAAGATAAAAAGAAATATGACAATATTGTAATAGAAATGATAGTGACAATGGTGATTAAGAAATTGCAAATTTTATTATTGTAAATTATGTTCCAAATAAGAGGGAGACATGCAAGTGTATAAAGGAATAACTTGTGTCAAGTTAAAAGAAAAAGGCATTCATCTCTGAATTGGTTAATTAAGAAAAAAAGTTCTTTCATTTAGGGTCAAGAGGTACCAGGTGTGCACGCGCGCCCATGTGTGTTTTTTTTATGATGCTAATATTGTTTTAATCAACATCCCCAAATCATAATGGTACAACCGATTATGTGGTTATCGCATGTTTGAGGCTCGACTGGATCACTTGAAGACGGACAAAAAGGAACGACCATTAAGACACCAGCTAGAGGGCATGGGACTTCTAGTTATGCAATATTTCAAAGTTCAGCAGTCATTATTTATTTTTATTAGTGAAATGTGGATATGTCTTCTTTTCTTGACACTCTAGACTAGGGTTTTTTGACCGTTGGTTGGAACTTTATTGAATAGACACATACTTACGGAGTTTTTTTTCCAACACAATGAGTTTGTTGATAGTACGTTATTTTTCATCCAATTCCATTGCATTGCATCACATAAATTATAATTTGGATAGCGAGGTTATTTGGGTACACAATGAGAACTTTTTTAATAATTATAATAAGAAATTTGAATAGCTAGGATATTTGGGTACACAAATATAAGGGTTCGAGACTAAAATTATAGACTACGAGCCTTCAAGAATTGATTTAATTAGCTAGGTCATTTGCCCCCACACTTTGCTCAAGAGTACAGGATTAGTAATTTCATTTTCTGCATCGGAAGATATATAAAAATTTTAACATTTTTCTTGTTTTAATTTTATTTGATTCTATTCACTTGAATTTACGAAACATGTGAACAGGGTACAGTAAAAGATAAAATAAAAAATAAATTAATTATTTGTAGAAATTCAAACTTGTACATGAAGTAGTTAAACAGTAATAGAGTTGATAAATGTACACACTCATTGTCACTCGTACGAAAATTTCAGTGTCAAACCTTGATGAATCTCTAGTTTTTACATGAGAGGGTCATTGAAACTCAAGTGAAAGCTATGTTTTTCCAAACAGATTAAATAGTTAAGTAGCAAAAAAGAAGAGAAAGAAATGAAAATATAATGTAAGCTTTTATAAATCCAACATGTTCTCAAAGTTCAAATTTATATTCCATATATTATGAATTCTCAGAAATCTTATTGTTTTTTCGTTCCAATGGCTATTTTCACATTTTTTATAAAAAAAAAATTAGACTTTGTAATAGTGATTTGTTGAATAATATATGGTTAAAAAGTATGGAAAATTATATATTTATATGTAAAATTATTTTATTAGGACTTAGGAGAATATGTGATTAAAAATAAATTTGAAAAACAAAAAATTAAAGAATTAGAACTCAAACAGGAGCTTAATCTCCTTATTCTATATAAATAAATAACATATCATTTATTATTTTCAAGACATTCGGAGTCCACTTCTTGAAGTTTTCCTTTTTCTTTTTATCACTCTATACGTAATCTTGTGAGATTTGAATCTGTGATAACCACCCTTCTCGTTCACTACCACTAATGTTCCGAAGGGCTACAATTAGAAGGAGGAGGACATTACAAAAACCGAAAAACCCATTATTTTTCTCAAATATCATTATGTTAATCTCAAAGATTCTTAATCCTTTTGTTTGATCTTTCGACATTTTCTTTATAAGTATATGACCAGAGACATTGATTCCCTCAAGAAGACTTTACAATGAGGTTTGACTTTTAACAATTTTGAGTACAACCATGATTAGCATAAAACAAGATTGTTCGTTGTCTAGATGCAACCCCCCTAAGAAGACCTTGCGTCAGTTAGAATAATTTTTCAGGCTAATTCCATAGATTCAAGAAACTAGTTAAGAAAAGCAAAGTCATCTTTAACAATAAAAGAATATTTTAAAAATTGTTCTAAACTTCAACGTGAAAAAGATAAAAGATCAAAGGTAGAAAATGATCAAACTCAGGTTGAACTTATCATTAAAAAATTAAATTTTGAGATTAACCTTCAAGTTCTTAACTTCTTTCAATGGACTTCCAACTTTCTACATATAAGCGGATTGAACCAATCAATCCGATTTTGTTTCCACAATAATGACAAGAAGCACTGGAAGCATAGAGGGACATAGGTGGCAATAATAAGAATCTCTAAGGGCAGAAAGGCTACAAAGTTTAGGGCCCCTTTTCTAAGACCACTTCTTGGGCCATGCAGGCAGGGCTTCAATCGCGAGCTGAGCAGCCCACATTTCGGGCTACCCTGGACCAGGATTGTCAAGCCCTATTGACACCCCCAGGCCCAACAGAGCAATGGAACATTTCATTGATAAATTACTGCAAGGTTCTCTATCATTGCTTCTCTAGTGAAAAAAAGAGCCAAAATGAACCAGGTGGGTGTAAGGACCATGATATACATTGTCAGATTGTTTGGCTTTACTTAAAAGCCAGTAAGAAGTAGTATGACCTTTCATACAGTGGAAAAAATTAAAAATAAAAGGTTTCTTAATTATAGCTTTTAAGCAAAGCCATACCTTTATTAAACGTACTAATCACTTTGTTTCAATAAGCTAACTACACAGCCAGATAAACTTCCAGTGGGGGATTGTTAGAAAAATGAGTATGTGGCTGACTTTGACATGAGTTTTGAGATTCTCCTCCGTGAGTATATCGAAATTATGTATTTACTTGTCAAAATTGATGCTCTAGTGAATGAGAAATTGAAGCTCAAAGAATGCCATTTAAAAGGAGTTTGTGTTGGTGTGAAAATTAGAAATGTGTTTGTCCCATATAAGAAGTTAATGAAAATAAAAATCACTTTAAATATGGTTGCACTTTGGAAGGGTGTAAATATGGTTGCACTTTGTAAGGGTGTAATCATTTGTAGCATAAATGTTCTCTCCATGTGTGAGCGCAGGGGGGTGCAAATCATGGACCGAAATAGATTTCGGAACTTGAACTTGTGTGCCGGCGCGACTTGCGTACACGAATATCGGATCGAAATGAGCAAAATTGACCCCTTATGAGTGTCCACGTTTTGTTATATTTTAAACTGACTTTTCATTTTCTAAAACTTTTAAAACTCCTGTAGGAATTGCCATTAAGTGAATGTGCAAGTTACATTCTCAAGAGCCAAGTCTTTATATGTCTCGTTTTCCACTTTTCTAAAAACACACGAATTCATCTGAAAATATACGGAAAAAAAGTTTTCTACATACAGTTCGAGTTTCGTTTGCATACATTTTAATTTATGTTTTGAGTCTTGGAGATGGTATTGTTCAGACACTAAATCAGTTTGTCGAGGTAGTATCTGTAGTACTCAAAATCTACTAGTTTTACCGTTGTATCATGTGAAACGGACGCTCGATTTAAACCTCAAGCACAGACGATGAGGAGACGAAACTGTTTTAAGGAATTTGTGTGTAACACAGGCCTCGGGTTAAAAGGTTTACTGTTTAATTCGTTTTTTTTTTCAATTACTTGTTTGTTACTCGTTTTTGCATAATGATATTTTGCAGTTCTCTTTAAATTACTTGTTACGTCTTACTGTAATTAACAAATCATTCAATCTGTTAGATTATTAAATTTGTTATATATAATTGAATCTGTTATATTCAAAATTATATGCAAAAACAATATGTGGAAATGCAGTGTTTAAAATCACTGCATATACGGTATGCGTCAATCCAGTATATTGTGAATATGGTACTAAAATTGTAAATCCGGTATCTAGTGTGTAAATCCGGTATATAGTACTGAAACACTTATCTAACAAACTTAAAACTGATTCGTTATTATAGATAAGTTGTTTCATTTGGTTTATTAAAAATTAATATTGGTTTATTGGAAACTAATATTTGTTTCATTTTCAGACGACGACGATGAAATGGCAACTGAATCAACCAACATGGATGTAACTCAAGCTGTGTCTAATGAAAATCAGGTCGTGGGCTCTGCTGTGGCTCAATGGCCAAGTTATGTTGTGGCTTAAACTATGTCCAAATTGCCAAGTCATGTTGTGAGTCAAACAACTAGATATACCGTTAATGTTCCGGTTAATCATGGAGAAAAATCGGAGAAATTCAATGGCTTGAATTTCAAGAGGGGACAGGAGAAAATGTTATTTTACCTGACAATCTTGAATCTTACGACAGACTGTGGCTAAAGTGCCAAGTCATGTTGTGAGCCAACATGTGGCTACTGTTCCGGTTAATCATGGTTAAAAATCGGAGAAATTCAATGGCTTGAATTTCAAGAGGTGGAAACAGAAAATGCTAATTTATATAACCACCTTGAATTTTGCGAGATTCTTGACTTAAAGTGCTCTAAAATTATATGAGGGTGAGGGACATGTTCAAGTGATCAGTGCACTTGATGCTTGGAACCATTCGGATTTTCTATGCCAAAACTACATTATGAACAGCTTAGCAGACTCGCTATACAACGTGAATAGTACTATGAAAACTACTAAGGAGTTATGGGAGTCTTTGGACCGGGGCTAAAATTTCATTGTTGGCAGATTCTTAAATTATAAGATGTGGTTCAATCTTGGTGTTGCTAAATCTAATGTTATGGAGCATGGTCAAAGCAGTAAGACATACAAAACTAAGCATGGGTCATCGGTGGCAAAGGGACCAAGCTAGGACCTAAAGGTATAATTTCTAAACGGAAGTTTCAAGGAAAATGCTTCAATTGTGACAAAGTGGACCACAAGTCTTCGGAGTGCATATTTCCAAAGAAGAAGAAATAAGCAAATGTGGTTGACTACACGGCACATGATGTGTCGGAGATAAGTCTCGCAGCCGTCATTTCAGAAATGAATATGGTGGGTCCAAACCCAAAAGAATGGTGGATTGACACCGGAGCTACAATGCATGTGTGTTCTGATAAAAAGTTGTTTACTGTTTTCGAAGCAATTGAGAATTGAGAGAAGTTGTTTATGGGAAATTCAGCAACTTCTGAAATCAATGGTCAAGGAAAGGTGGTTCTAAAGATGACTTCGGGAAAAGAGCTGACTCTTAACAACGTGCTATATGTGCCTGAAATCCACAAGAACCTTGTGTCTGAGTCGCTTTTGAATAAACATGGTTTCCGCATTGCATTTGAGTCAGACAAAGTCATTTTGTCAAAAAGTGGAATGTTTGTCGAAAAATGCTATATTTCCGATGGTATGTTTAAACTGAATGTAATGGTTGTTAAACCAAGAATGAATAAAGTAAACTCTTCTGATTAGTTGCTTAAGTCTTCCAATGTGTGACATGGTAGACTATGATATGTTAACTATGATACTTTACG
>CAIGRP010055865.1:0-43837 GCA_903798385.1 Fraxinus cuspidata
CTTAATTCCTTACTATGGAATTTATGTCAGGTGGAGTTTGTTATGTTTGTGACTCAAATTCTATATAATTTGGAAGTTTGATTCATTGACGATGTTTAGATAATTTTGGTTTGGAAATCCAATTTGCTAAGGGATCAAAATTTATCATGGATTGGGAGTTTGATTGGTAAAAGAACTTTGGAATAGATGAAAAATAATTTGAAAGCATTGAGACGGAGCCAGGGTGCCAGCATGGTTGCAACATGTATTGAAATATGTTGTGTACAACACATTTTGAAATTGATCAATTGTTCAATTAGTTATTGGTTCAAAAAATATCATTTGTAACTCTTTACTATTAATTATAGTGAATTATCTGTCTATGTCCGTGGTTTTCCCGGATTTGTGTTTCTACGTGGGTTTCTACGTGAATCTTGTTTTTTTTTTATCCATTATTTTTTTATTACTCATATTATTCTCGTCTTTATTATTTGACTCGGTTTTCAACAAGTGGTGTCAAAGCTATTCAGATATCTTGTTTGTTTCCAACGGAAAATATTAGCAATGATCACTCCGCATATTTGCAGAAGTGCACAGTATAATTACACTACTACGACAAGGTGGGAATCGATCAATAACAAGTCATTTTCGAGTAGGGGGCAAGGAGACAAGTTACAAGTTTACTTTGTTATCCTAATTGAATGTCCCTACAAATTGTCATTCACCACAAATTCCTAGTTCCATATCTTGAATGTTTCTCTTATATAAATCAAAAGAACTCAAAGAAACTTTCCATCCCACAAATAGAACTTCAAACAATTTCAAGTTTTCTTACAAACCTTTAGAGAACAAAACTCTGTTTGAATCATGGCAGCAACATTGAGAAGCTCAAAGCTCCGGTTGACACATCGGTTTTCGAAGCAGATTAGAGAGCAGAGGGCAAGGCTTTACATCATATGGAGATGTACAGTGCTACTGCTCTCCTGGCATGACTGACTGATATTAAGCAATTCACAATCAGCAGATAGTGTTGGAATAGATACATGCAGCAAATATGTATGTAGGATTAAGTTTTTTGGAAAAAAAGCCTGAAAATCTTTGTATAGTTTAGGGAAATAGAGACAAAGCTACATGTAAAATTTGACTTGAGTTTTGCAAATAATGGGAGTTATTATTTAGATTACAGAATGCAATTATGAAACAGCAAGATTAATGAGTTATTTATGAATTGCTACTAGCAGCTTCTGTATTTTGAAATCTTGTCTACACCCCACCCCACCCCCACCCCCAACACTCCTTTTGAGAGCTAGTAAGTCCATTCCTTGGGGAGAAAAATCTCTGGAGAACAATCATTTCCCTTGTTAAGATCTGCAAATGAAAAAAAAAAGTTTCAAATAAATTTGAAATTTCATAATGGATTGATATACGAAAATAGTATCATTGGTCCAAAAGTTATTGCTTGAAATTTCATAAATCGTTATTAAATTCTCGCGTACGTATATCCAACGTTTTGATACTATATATTTCATTTTCAAACTTGGATGGATGACACGAAATTTGAAGGGGGTACGTTGGGGTCGTGGGACGATTTAATAAAGATTTAGATGGTTTTTGACGTCAAGAACTGATGTGGAACTTTAACGATAGTTCGAGGACCAAGTTACTACTTGACCAATAGGTTGAGAGAGAGAGAGAGAGAACCTTGGTGGGGTTTAAATATATGTTGGCCGAGTTCGTTAACATTAAGGTCGAGTGTCTGAACAACTCGAGAAGGGATGAGAACTGGTGAACAAGCTGCACAGTAGGAAAAACCATGAATCTATGCACATTTGCTACATAGAATGGCATTTTTATGTGCATTAATTGAAGTAGTAGGTTATACACATACATATTATATTTATACCTGAATTTTTGTTAAATTGGAAGTCGGTGCCTCGTCTTCTTGGAAGAAAAACTCCCGTCCCTAACGATTTTTTGCTCGAACCTAGGAAGACGGCTTGCATTCCAGGTCCGCCAACTGTCCCGTGTGTGGGATTTCCTCTTCTCTGCAGTCTCGGGGTTGATCTTGTGTGATGATAAAGCTATTCAGAGCGCGAAAAGATTTTTTAGATTTTGAACGATTATGTGTTTAAATATATTTATTGATCTATGAAATTTATATAAAGTCGTTATTTATTTGTGACCATCATTCACAATTGAAAAACATAAAGTAGATGTGTGTATAAAAAATTGTCTCAACCAAATAAACCTTAAAAGGCATGGTACACGAATTAATGAAATTGAGATCTTAAATTTTAAATTGATAGCAAATTAAATAAATATTCCCTTTATTTTTAAATCACCAAAATCAGAAACAATTAATTATATAAGATACATCACTTATAGTTAAATAACATGCATTAGAAAATTTATTCCAAAAAAGAAAAGCAATTATTATTTAATAGGTTTCTTTATATACATTGTTGGGTAGGATTTTTTTTATTTAATTTTATCTCAATCTCAAGAGAATGAAAGAAATTTCTATTAATAAGTAAGACATCATGAAAAATTGACGACATTTTAAGAAGACAGATTTTAATTTTTGTCTCTAAGTACTAGCGATCAAGGCATCATAAAGTCGTAGAGAGATTTGACATGAAAATCTTTGACAATTTCCTTTTTAAAAATGTGTTTGATCGTACTTAAATATAAATTAAATTAATTCTTAATCAAATCACTTAAAAAATACATTTAATTACTAAGAAAAGTTATTTTAAATAACGGTTAATCGACAGCAACCTACCTTTATTCAGGTTTGAGACCGTAATAAAGTTAATAAGAAAAAGAATTAAAAGAAGAGAAAATCATAGAAAGGAAAATGCTATTGATTAAATATTATATATTTAAAATAACAAAATTAATCAAACTATTATTTTAACTTGATGTGTTGCACCATTTAAAGAAAACTTAAAATATACTTGATTAAAATAATAATACTTGCTAATTTCTTGAGTTCCCTTTAAATTTTTTAAATTTTATTACAAAAATAGGTATCGGTTTTTAAATTTCCAACGCGATTTGATTTCTTTAACGTAGGTTTTTAAAGTTTCCGTGCACCATAGATTTCTATAATAAATTCAAAATATATAAAGTATTATGTACCTTTTGATGAGAATGAATGGCATTTGCATGATTTGGAGTGTGTGTAGGAGGGCAGAGCATTCTTCCTTGAAAACAACTAAAATCTTTTTCTGCCATTTTCAGACAAAAATCTACACAGAGAAACTCCTTTCTTCTTCAAGAAATAGGTTTGGAGTATTCCAACTATGAACCTGCAACATAAACTGATTATATATACACACTTAAGTGGGGTGGGGTGGGGTGGGGTGGGTGAAGTTAATCCTATATTTGATTATAAGAATTGGGTGATGAGTTGTTGCAACAGTTTCACTATTTTACCCTTTTATAAATGAGTTTTATTTTCAATAATTTTTTTCCTTTTCTTTATAAAAAAAAAAAATGCATTCCTACCACTTTCTTTTTACAACAAGATCTTATTATATCTAAAAATATTGAATTTATTTTGTCTTTTTAGGAATTTAATTTTTCTGAAAGTTTTGAATCCTCTTAAAATGGTAGGAACTCGAGTTCCCGAAATGAATATAATGGTGAATTGTGTTATACTAGACAGTATTAAGAACTTAAAAAAAAAAATTTTAATCTTGTCTTATTGTTTTATTTAATTCTGTTAATTACTACATTTATTTCTTTGATATCATTATTTACGGTCCGATTCACTTTTTTGTGTGTGTGTATATATATATCGTAAAGTAAGAATCTTATATAATAATTTGTGCTCAAGGATTTGTACTCAAATGAGTCAAATACGAAAACAAAACAAAACATATCACAACATTTGCTTCTAATTATTTCATTACGAAGAACTATTCTCGTATCATTTTCTAGTAACTATTCAATGTGATGCTAACATCAATAATAGCTAGTTATACATATATCTTGATCGATTAATAAATTTAGAACCATGTAAGAAAGATGTACATTCAAATTCTAGGATTTCTTATTAATTAATCAATACAACCAATTCTCAAAGTAATTTTCATTATCGACAATGTCCTTCCATTTTTGATTTTCTACTCTTCAATTTTTAATACCTTCAATCTAACATAAATAGTAAACGTTATCTCAATATTAACTCAACTTGTCCTCTTTTATCATGTTAGGTTTGAGAGTCCAAACAATAAATCGAGTATGGACAATTCTAATAAAATTCATTCTTGAACAAAACTTCAAATTTTTTATTTATTTCGTCTATTCCATGGCGAGGAGGGGATATTTTATTATCTCTTTTTTAAATCATGGTCATTATTTTTACTAAATAAATAAATTCAAATCCTAGTGTTGGAGACCTAGCACGGCGTAGGTTGTTAAGTTTGAGCAACTACAAGGCACAAATGAGTAATTTAACCATTTGAAAAAAAAAATGTGGCTACGTGGGTTGTGGATAGGTTGAGTTGGGGGGGGGGGGGGGGTTGGGGNCACCCCCCTAACTCCATTTCATATGTAGGTTGTTGCAGTAGTTTTGTTCCTCACCTAATATTTTGTTTGCCCAAAAAATGTAAATTTTCGTTATCAGAATTGAATTATGGTCTGCAAATGGAATTGGGAAAAAAAAAAGTCCATGCAATGAAAATGTGACATATGCACAGCAGCAAAGGCCGGAGCCTCTTATTCATAACTACCTCACCAACCCACCTATACCTTGAAAAGTTCACTTTTCGCTTAGGAAAGTGGGTCCTCTCATATCAATTTTTGTCGAGCAACTTAGATCGACGTGTATCGATTTTGAGGCAGTACGTATTGGGCTTTGTGTCCTTGAAAGGTTCAATTGGAACAAGAAAATTTGACTAAATGGATCTTGTTACTCTTCGGGACAAAGTGGTAGAATGAATGAAATTCTTTAACGCGGATAAAGATTCAATGAATTCGAAAGAATTGAACGAGAAGCCATATGAGGTAAAAAGACAACTTATCAATCAATTTTTACAAGCATTTTAACCCAACACGATCATATTTTCAGATGTGCCAAGCTAGTTCCAACTAGTCGATATATCCCCAAATGGAATGTATCAGACCTATGTACTTTCATGTTTATTGTAAATATACTATAATAATAAACAGGTCTATCATTGTGAAAAAAACTTCCTAAACAAAATTAATTCAATTCACATGCATATAAAAATTGTTATTTAGTATCCAAAATATTTATGTATTTTGAATTGTATATCATAGTAATATTTGTAAACACCAATTTTAACCCTGATTACAAGTGGTGGAGAGGTCCAGGGTTTCACAGGTTTACGCAAGGGTGATTTGAACAAATAAGGAGACATTCTGATTGATGAAAAATTGATTTTCCATATCATCAAATGCAACCATAATGATGTTATGAATATAAAATGATTTATGCTGAGTGTACACATGACAGCCCTCTCACATGGGAGGTGGGACCCGCGACTATTCCCGACCCCTAAGAGCGGGCTGTCAGCCTGGGTGTACACCTAGCACAGCTCATATAAAATACCAAGATAAGGAATCCCAAATAATTTGGCATAATCCAATTGAAACATGGAAAGCATACTTTTGTTTCTCATAATTATTGAATGTGACACCACAATAGAGGGACAAGCTGATTCGTTGCTCTATAATAACTTCAAATGCAACAAAATCACTCTAAAAACGAGAGTAACATTTAACAACAATACCCAAAATCAGACACAGAGAAGAGACCCGAAAGCAAGCATTTTATCAGATGCAAGATCATAGGTCAAGTGAAGCCCAAAACCAGAGTATTCATGAGAACAAAGTGATAAAAGGAGAATCATCGCTTCTTGGAGACACCTACGGTCTTTCCCCTACGGCCAGTCGTCTTGGTGTGTTGTCCACGCACTCGAAGACCCCAGTAGTGACGGAGACCACGGTGGTTCCTACAATAGTCACACAAAACCAAAGTAAATATAGACATAGGCAAGAGATATATATCTAAATAGAAAAGTATAAGGTTGAACCTAATCTTCTTCAAACGCTCAAGATCATCCCTGAGTTTCATGTCCAGAGCATTGGAAGTCACTTGAGAAAATTTTCCATCCTTGTAATCCTTCTTCCTGTTCAGAAACCAGTCGGGGATTTTGAATTGGCGAGGATTGGCCACAATTGTCATCAAGCTGTCAATCTCAGCAGCCGAAAGCTCACCAGCCCTACAACAGTTTTTTCCAAGATAAAACTTTTGATCAGTTCAGTCCAGACCTAAACCAAGGTCTCCATGCAATCTAAATTCACAAGGGTAATTAGAATGAAATTAAAACCTTAAACCTGAAGTAAAATGATATCACTCCCCATTATGTACATAGAATAACATATAAAGCCCACAGATTCAAGTTAAACAACTTCAGAAGTCTACAAATATGGATCATCCAATTCTAGAAGACCCAACTTGAAAAAAGGCGTATACATCAGAAGCATTATTTCTAACTATGTTGAACCACCTCGTCTAAAAATTAAGAGGTTAAAAAGGGGACATATTACTATATTTTAATTTTGCCTTCAATGTGCTTTCTCGTGTACAAGTTGGATTTATTTTATGTAGAAGGTGTACACCCACATTATCTTCATAAATGGATGTTAGCAAGACATGAACTCGGAATCTTCAATTGCTCTAATACCATATTGAACCACCCGATCGAATAGCTTATGTTATTTTAGATCGAACAATCGTTCACTCAAATTTTATTTAATAAAATTGTCTAAAGTAAAAGTCTAAAATATACAACACAATTTTAATAAAAGGGTAGCTGCGAGATTTGAACTCTAGAGACTATTACTTTGTTGGACCACCTCGTCTATAATAACAATATGTTTTTTCATACGGTTCAATTTATTAGATCAGTGTTTGTCTCTAATATTCTGAACATCACCCATTAAGTAGTAAAAGGAAAAAAAACCATGTCTACATTTGGAAGTACGTACAAAGGATTTCAGAAATCAGATCGTCAAACATAAACTCAAATTTGATTGGCAAGAATTCAATTACAAACCTCAAGCATCTATAATATAGAAAATTTGCCTCAAACAAGTGCAAAAGTGATTATTGATGATACCCATATTTGGCACAAAAACTTTAACACACCATAAAAAATTGAAGGCAAAAGATGTACCTAGAAGGCACTTGTATTTTCTACAAAACTACAAACCTTAGCTTGGTTAATGAAAATGCATTGGTCATAATATACTCAAGCTCCATTTCATCCCATGGAATAGGGGTTACCAAATTCCAAAATTGATTTCATCATTCCAGATTCACAATGGAAGTAGGAGTGAATCCATCTGATGTGAATCGATATCTCACAAAAGTCCAGTTCAAACCCCCTCCCTGCTAGGGTGTAAAGGTTGAAAGGGTTGCTTTGAGTATATTGGTCCAAAGCCTGCCAAGCCTTCGTTAAATCTTTTTTGGTTTTCCCAAAAAATAAATTGAAAATCAAAAACTAATCCCATGTTTGGCCCCCATTATTTGAAATTTTAATGGTTGGAATAAATTTTTTTTTTGAAAAAGGTGTGGTTTAAAAAGTAGAAAAAGTTTTAGGATTTCGAGTAATAATATTTTATTAGAAAATGTATGGTTGATAAGAAGTGGGGGAAAAATGAATTATAATTTTAATGGGGCCAAACAAGAGCTAAACTAGAAACCAGTGAGGCCAAGTGGCCCACCCTGCAATTTTGTCAAACCACCGACTTTATGGTGTCAAATATATTGTTGAATATATGCATTCATTTTTATTGGCAGACAGACTCAGCTCAGATTACATAAGAATTACTCATCACTATAACTTAGAGATGGCAATGGCTCGGCTCCGCCCTAATGCGTACAAGCTCTGCTCGAGCTCGTCACGAGTCGAGCTTCTGCTCGGCTTGTTACTCTTTGGTTGAGCTCGGCCGCCCGCGAGCTCGTGGTTCATAAGCCGAGCCGAGCTTTAGCTCGCGAGCTCGTCCATTTTCCGATTTTTTTTATATATAAGATGGAACCTTTTTAAACAAAAAAAATAAAATAAATCCTTTTTTTTTGGCTCACCCACGAGCCAAGCGGTCAAGCCGATGAGCCGCTTGGCCCGTTTACCACCACTTCTATAACTAGGAATGCATGACTGATTGCCAAACTTAAGAAGATTGCCAAACAACAAAGAAGAAGAAGAAGAAATAATAAGTGTGCCAAAATAATAACTTGTCACGACTATGAAACTACATTCAAAAATATTTAGCTGTAGCAAAAGACAATACTCAATCACAATGTTATAGTTAAATTACAAAATGATTCATTCAATAAAATAAAAACAACATTTTGACAAAAAGGACTGAATTCGCAGTAATTCCAAAGCATGGCCATTATTTTATCCAATGATAGAGTATTTAATTTTAAAATTTCGAATGTATCTGCTAGTTCTCCTCAGAAATTCAAATATTTGCCAATAATCAAATCACTCGATAGAATCAGCAAGCGTATAAACTCAGAAAGGTAAAAACAGATATTAAATTGTATCTACATTAAATGTACTAGAGTAAAAAAAAATTAAATAATATGAAAAAAAAGAGAGAGAGGGAAAAAAGGAAAAGAAAACCTCTTGTTCATGTCAATATCAGCTTTCTTGCAGACAATATTGGCGAATCGACGACCGATACCCTTGATTGACGTAAGTGCGAACATTATCTTCTGCTTTCCATCCACATTCGTGTTCTGCACACGAAGAATGTGCTGAAAATCCTCATTTGCTATCAAAGACTGCAAATTTCAAAAATCGACAAAAGATGTAGATCAATACCGAGATCAACAGAAACCTGTTTATATGAATGTATATGCAGAGAGAGATTAACCATGACTAGAATTCGGTCGGCTTGGGTAAGACTCCCGCTTCGCTTCAGAGAGAGAAAAAACCCTAAACCCTAAATCTTATTTTGAGGCGCGCAGGTTTTATATAGCATAGACTGGATGACTATATTGTAAATTGACATTTTAATCTCTAATAATTTTTGAAGTAAATAAATTCGCACTTCGATTTTTGTTAAGCACACCACATTTTAATTGCAACAAACGTTAAACTAAATAATACTTTCGGACAATGCAAAATTATTATTTTAGAGATTGATTATTTTTACACAACAAACCTCCATTGAATTGAATCGTTTAGAAGGCCCCAACACAAATAGAATTTCAATACTAAAGCTCCTATAAAGAATTAAAATCTCTACATATTCTTCGTAACTAGAAGAAATCAAACCTAGTTCTTCATGAGTGGAGATAAAGTAGGCCAAGTTCTAAAAAGGGTAATTAGCACATAACATCCTCACCTTTCATTGTTATTGTGGAGAACGTATATACATTTTATTTTTTGGCATTTTTACCCTTATTTTCGCATTTCATTGCTCAAAAGGTCTTATTTACCTATTTTCTCAATTAAAAATTATGAAATGACCAATATACACTTCTCTTTAAATTAAAAAAATATATATATTGCAATCACAATGCCAATTTTTTTAAAAGGTCCAAATAAATCATAAATTATTAAAAGATTAATTAGCACAAAATGTCTCTATCTTTCACTATTATTGCAAAAAAGTCCCTACATTTTATTTTTTGGCATTTTCACCATTAGTTACACATTTAATTGCGCAAACCATCATTTCTGTCCATTTTCAATCAATTTCTAAATAAAAAATTGTGAAATGACGAATATACCCTCTCATTTAAATAAAAGCTAAAGAATTAATTACAACTATAGTCTCAAAATTTTTTTAAAAGTGCAAACAAGTCCACAATAAATTATTAAAAAAATTATTAATTTTTTAAAAAGTGCAAACGAGTCCTGATTAAATTTATTTAAAAATTTTTTTAAAAAAAAGTCTAAACGAGTCTCAAATATATTATTAAAGAATTAGAGATTAAAAATATATTTTTAGTTATTAAAATACGGGGGTATATTCGTCATTCACAGTTTTTTATGAAAATAGATATAAATAATGGTTTGTGAAATTAAATATGTAATTAAGGTTGAAAATGCCAAAGAAATAAAAGGTTATGACTTTTTTGCAATAACAGGGAAATGTGGGGACATTATGTGCTAATTACCCTTTTAATAATTTACTTATGACTTATTTGGACTTTTTTTAAAAAAATTGGGACTGTGATTGCAATTAATTTTTTTTTTTTGTTTTATTTAAAGAGAATGGTATATTGGTCATTTCATAATTGTTAATTGAGAAAATATGTGAAAATGACCTTTTGCGCAATGAAATGTGAAAATAATGGTGAAAATGCCAAAAAATGAAAGATATGGACGTTTTCCACAATAACAATGAAAAGTGAGAACGTTATGTGCTAATTACCCTTCTAAAAAATCACTTGACGCCAGCATATCTGTCGAGACGATCCAATCACCCGAAGTTCAAGATCGATCATTCTTCTATTTCGTCCCACACTACAATCTACTACACTCTTTTGAAATAAATATTCGTATTTTTCAATCAAATACGAAAAATTTTACTATTATAGAGGACCTTGCTTAAAATTTGAGACTTGGGGGGAGCAATTAATCCGGTGACCAAGTACGACGTAGATGGAGAGAACCTCACTTTATATATTTTATTTATTTATTTATTTTAAGATTTAAAAAACAAATATAATATCCATATTAGGGTTGGGTAAAGTCGGGTTGATTGCAAACTCAACACCCGAATTGATTTTCATACTTCATGCCTTAATCAACTTGATCCCGTCACAATTGAGCGAAAATAACAAATACAAAAGTTAAATATGCAAACAGAAACCTTCACAGTGTACAAAGTTAAAGATTAAAATATAGCAAAAATAAACAAATAAGCCCCTCTACTTGCAATTAAAATGTGATCCACCAAAGAAAATTGTAGTATGAATATAGATTCATATTTGGCAGTTGTATTTACATATGTAATCTTTTATAATTAATGCATAAACTTATAATTTTAATGTAAGTGTCTTGTTCAGAAAAATAATATCAACGTAAGAAAGTAAACATTAGCGACAGTTGATAATAATAATGATTTAATTTATAAGCTAGAGATCATGTCATATAATCATATGAAACTGAATGTTTTTCTTCCTTCTAACCCGTACTGAAAAACTCCACGAAATCGCATTTGTTCTAATAAAAGACCGCAACTAAAATTATATGAGGAAAATGACAAACAACATGAGAAACTTGGCCGCGAAGAGAATTTTCTGTTTTCAGTTTCCAAAAATGAAAAGCATGAAATCCTAGAAACTCATTTCTTCTTGCCAGCCTTAGCAGCATCTCCAGCTTTAGTCTGTACAAGTCCATTAAAGAAGTTAGTCGGAAAACAAGAGCGAAAAAGTAACATGAATATATATAATACAACAATACTTGTGCACAGAAATCATATAAAAGAATGTCATTCCTTCAAAATTTCGAAAGGGGAAAATCTTTTGATAGAAAGTCAAGAGTGGTCGTGTACAGGTTTTGTTGGCATGCTCTTTGATTAATTTTACGATAACCTCGTTTTTCTGATCCAGTTCCTCCACCACCCGAACCCCAGTTGGATCGTGATAAAAAGATTGATTAGGTTGATGCTACGGGCTTGTCATTTATTTTAAGCTATACCAATCATTGCAAAACCTTTAACTCTGTATTATAATATATCCAGGACTCGATCATAAAAAGGTGGAAAGTATTACCTTCTTCACACCACGGATCTTCTTTGCTCTGTTCTTTCTCTCCTTCAGTTGCTTCCTGGACTTCTCGACCTTGGTATCAAGACCGTTCTGCATAAAAAATCACAGACATCCAAAGCGAATTATAGAAATCTCTAAGAAAAGTTAAGCGGCCTGAGAAGTAAAAGCAACAAACCTATCAACTAATAAAACAACCATTCAAGCAACATGACTGATTTGAACAGTCTAAGTATGTATTATATGACAAACTAGAAAGATTTTTTCTCCTTTTCAAATAGACATCATTTGAGGAATAAGAATTATAAAATCATGAAAATGTGAAAAAGTAAACGCTATTGTGGAAAAATAAGCACACCCTGAAGTGATGCATTCATATGGATCTTTTTGCTTCTTTGTGCACAAGTCGTTTTCGACATCTCCTTATGGATTTTCCGCCGATTCCTTTTAGAACTTCAAGGGGAATATTTTGTCCAAGTTTCCAGTCCATTTCGTCAACTATGAATATGGGCATTACATAACCAAGGGTTCTTATGGGTGGGTAAGCAGTGATGATGAATATTATATATACTAGTTGTGCTCATTGTGCATTGCAATTTATTCTGAGTTTTTTTTTAAAAAAAAACTTGTAAAAATGTTATTTTGACATGTTTAGTAAATACTGTTTCTGATTCGACAAAAACCTTCGTCATTACACGAAGTTCCTCTAGAATTTGTAACATACAAGTATCCAGATAGAATATATGTTGTCGAATCTATATTTTGAAATGAGTTATCATTTATCCATGCACATAAGTAATGCAAAACCAAAGGGACAAGTCATTCTAGGAGGATGAATAAGTTAGTTCATAGACACATCAAATGCATGCAGCAAAAAAGTAATAAGCATCTACGTAATGACGGAATGATGCATGTGAAACACACATATTGGTTAAGTACAAGAAGCCTATTCTTTTAAATGCTTCAAGTGTCCGGGTAAAGTAAAAATACGTTACTATAGTCTACATCTCAGAAAAGT
The DNA here is from genome assembly GCA_903798385.1 of Fraxinus cuspidata. NCBI lineage: Eukaryota > Viridiplantae > Streptophyta > Magnoliopsida > Lamiales > Oleaceae > Fraxinus > Fraxinus cuspidata. The sequence goes on from CAIGRP010055865.1 coordinate 12,765, forward strand.
ATGACACAGGTACAACCAACAATTAAATATTCATCATCCCAAAAGATGTTGAACAGACAATGCTAATGAATTTATCACTAGATTAAATGTTACATTTACCAACATAAAATAAACAACGCGAAAAGTTAAATGGAGTGCAGGAATTACCCTGATGAGTCTGTATTTTGGCTCATATTTCTTTGCATTCTCAACAGAATCATAGATCAAGCCAAAACCAGTGGATTTGCCTCCACCAAAGTGGGTCCTGAACTTGAACACAAATATCGCATTTGGATCTTTCACTTCATACATCCTTGCCAATTTCTCTTTCAACTCAGCCTACAATGATACATAAAGTAGGTAAAACTAAAAGAGACTACAATTTTTTTACCCAAAATTTAATTAAATCGCCAACATATTTGTAAAAATCAGTCGCATATCAGAAACTTAAGGTAACTAATAATCATCAACCAAGAGCACCAACAGATCTATTTATTTGTTAATTAATTTTCCTTCAACATTTCCATAATTGAGCTATGGCTTGTAGAAGCTTGTATAACTTTCATAAAACAATAGATTTTACAGTTAAAACTTATAGATCATCAACAAAGGACACCAACAGATTTTCTAATTATATTACGGCCTACGGAAACTAGTTTTACTTTCATAAACCGCAGATTTTACTGTTAACCTTTTCGGAATAAGACATAAATAGACACTACTACGAAATATGAGTTCTCGAATCACAAATACAAATACTTCAATCCATAAAAACTAGCACTCAAAAGACATAATCCGAAAAATGATGAGAAAAAGACCTTAGAAACATTGGGCCGTCCTGGATGTAACACGTCAATGATCTACAAAACAAATCCACGTAAAAATGAGTATGAAAATATCAAATTGTACAATAAATAGAAACCGAAATAATACAATTACAAAGGTTACATATAATAAAATTGAAGACTTACAAATTGTTTCCTAGAAAGGAGACGATTTGTCATGAACTTCCTTGTTCGGATAGTCACAGCCTTGTCCGTCATATTCTGTAAATATAAACAAAACCACAGTTTATTCAAATTCTACGTCTACATACACATAAATTGACGTGTGTGTGTGTATAAGGAGAGAAAAGTAAAAGATTATTACGGTATTTTTCTCGCCGGTAACTTCTTGTACCGCCGCCGCGCCGTCGATAGGCAAAGTATCGTTCCCAAGGATTCAGTTTACTTCTACCAGCAAAAGAGAAAAATTGAAGTCTAGGGTTTAGACAAATAAAAATGGCTCTCTCATGGGCTATTATGGGCCAAGCTATGAAATGGCAGGCCCGTGAATTGTTATATTTGGACCCAAATATGTTTGATGTGATCGATCCATTTATCTCTTTTCCTGACCCAATAGCGAGTAAAATGGACAATTTTCAAAGAAAAAACAAAGAGATAATTAGGCTGGGCCGGTAAATATCCATCGAAACTGAAATATTAGGCCCAATGTTTATTATTTAAGTATTATTATAAATTTATCCCAACATATTTTTTTCTTCATTCTTAATTTTCTTTGCATTATTTTCCTTATATTTTCAATTAATTATCACACTCTAATTATGAGATTTTATCAAAATATTCTATCAGCGTACTTTGAAATGAGCAACAAAAATTTAGTCCACCTCTAATTTTTCCTTTTTTTATTATTTAAAAATAAGATGGACAAATAAGTACATGTTTAACTCGTGTTTATAAACGATTTACAAATACTTAAGTCATTTTTATCCATAAATTTCAAAAGACTCATATCAGTACTCACTTGTATACGACTCGTTTCTATCTATTTATAAATACTTTCCAAATACTCGCTCCGTCCAATTTAAAGACTATATATTTCGGATAAGAAAATAAGGACAATAAACGTATATAAATATGATATTACATCTTTTTATGTCTTCCTCTCTTCCTAACTTATTTTTTGAAAGCTTTAAGTGTAAGGCATGTCAAGGAAAGCGTGCTTTCTATTGAGATATAAAACGTCTCTTCGTAATTTTGTTAATATAATATTCTAAGCATGGGAGTTTATTAAATTTGTTTGTCGGTTTGAAGAGAGAGAAAATCATTATAAAATTCAAAAAGAATTATTATTAATGATTATACTCCATGTAAAGATAAATAATTAGTTGATATTATTATGTTAATAATAATGGCAGCAAAATTCAACGTTACAATTTTTTGTGCTGCAAAATTTAATAGACAGGCTAACTTTTCTTAGATTTAGGAGCTCTGAAAAGAAGAGTTCTCGAGTGATATATCATCATTTAAAACTTTTGGAGTCAAATTATACTCACGTAGTCATGTGTATCATGATACTCGTAAAGAATTCAAGCGATTTACCGAAAATAAGACCTTTTGATTTATTATTATTCTATAAAATGTTAATTTTTTCTTGTTTTGAGGATTTTCGTGATAATTATAGTTAGCTAAAACTCAATGATAAGAGTGGGCGCGGTATGATTCGGTCTGATTCTTGATAAGAACCATAACAAACCGAGTATCGGTGAAAATCTTAGTAGCGGAACCATTGGTTTCGTATCTAATTATGGAACAGAACCCGGACCAACCGGTTCCGGTTCAGTCCGATCCAATTCTTTACATTGAAAATATATAAACAGATGTGTTCGCTAATAAAAAAATTCGAAAGTCATCGTCGACTATTAAACGAGATCACGTACACATGTTGAGTGGTTTGAGCCACATATATATCAATATTATAAAAAACATAATTCTACACACCATTAATAGACTCCAACTATTAAACAAGCATGCCATTAATCGAGAATTCCAAATTGGTCTACTTAGAAGTTGCAAATTCTCCCTAGAATTACTTTCAAATTACAAATTTCCAAGTAAACAATGTAACACGGAGTCTAAATTCAAAACAATAAGTTAACAACGAAAGGTCTAAATCCCATATTGCAATAAAATTAACAATTTATCATAACAAAATTAAACTTAAGAACTCTTTTATAGTATTTAAAGTATGGATTTCAATTACACATGGACTGAGAAGGAAAGAATCAAAGAATTGAAATAAAAAAAAAAAATCAAAGAAATTGATTATGGAAGAGAAGAAGGAAGTTGGAAGAGTGAAAAAAGAAAAAAAGTTAACATGATTATGGTTCAAAGAAAAAAATTATAAAATATTGAGGTTTTATATTTGACCAAAAAAAAAGGAAAAAAAATATTAGAACTGAATGTTTCACAAAGGCACCGAGAACGAGACCGAAGCTAGTCTGTTCTCATGATATCTCCCAAAACCGAATTATTATTTGGACGAATCGGATCGGGACCTGAACCGGCCGAATATAACCGGTTCCACCGATTCCCAAAAAAAATGTACATCCCTACTCAATATTAACGCATCTATAAATAAGGGTGAGAACTTTTACAAGGATGGGTGCGTGCGTTGTGATCATGAGTACTTGTAGCTTATGCCAAACACTACTTACAACATTTCTGAATTTATGTTATTGTTTTTCATTAATGTAATTTGGATAGATGCGATAACCAATAAGGAACATGCACTGGCATGACACACATTTTCCAGTCTTGCTGATAAAAGCTTGGTTTAGTTACTTCCCAAACTCTTTATTTGTGGTTGTACTTCTCGAATTAATTTATGAATGAGATATTGTGTTTTATTTTATCAATAAAGAAAGAAAGAAGCGAATTTAATTAAAGATCAATTAAGATAATAACTATACAAGTAAAAAAGTGATTTAGTCCATATAACAAATTAAAAAAGAGGGAAGCATAATGAAATTAAAATATATTTATATTATTGTAATATATTTACTCTTATAATTGCATATGGTCTTCTCCATTGAAAAGTATTGTTTTCAAATAAATAAATACCATATGGCATGTTGATGTTACAATTTACATGCAATTCAAAGTGAACCACAAATGCGTTGGCTTTTTATTGGGGAAAAAATAAATTCAGGCCACGTTTTTTTTTTTTTTTTTGTTATTAATTGTATTATTGTTTTAAAACAATTATGTCCATCGTAACTAAGGGATTGTTTGACTTTTTTTTTTTTTGATAAAAAAAAATTAGAAGATTTTGATAAAATTTGATAAAATGAATGGTTAAAAAATTGATTAAAAAAATGCAGATCTCATAAAATATGTTGTTAAATTAATTATTGACTTTGACTTCAACTTTATTAATTATCCCAAACAAACACTAACGAGTGTTCTAATTCACAATAATAATGGTTAGGTCTTGTAGAGTAATTAATAATAAAGAAAATATGAACTTTGAAGGGTGACATGAAGCATGAGCTTGAGTTAAGAAAAACAAGTAATTAGTTGACTAGCTCCATAAGTTGGGAAAGAAAGCCAAAAGTGAAGGAAATGAGTCTATACTTTGATATCTCGTTATGCTATTTGTTACAATGTTCTTAAGAGATATTTTGTGACTCGTTACTAAGGTCTGCGTTGCCAATACTTCTTGTTCTTTATATCAATCCAAGAACTTCGAATTCGTGTTATCAAATGCAAAGGTCGTTTACAAATCTTATTACTCCATGTATGCCAAAATCTTGATTGAAATTTTCAAGCTTGTTGTCAAAATATATTATTTATTCACCCTATATATGTTTTGTGAAATCATGTTGCTTTAGAAGTAAGGATTTAAAATGCAAATCAACGCCCAAAGTCTTGTAAGTCACAATAGAACTCATTATGGAAACCCTAATTAATGTCTTTAAGTTATCATGACATTTGATGTTTGTACATTAAGGTGTAATGATAACAAATAATTATTTGTCCCTTAAAAGTGGTAAACAAAAAAATTACAAATCATTTAGGCATGCCGAATATCAATAATTTTTTACTATCCTAACTTACAACGCAATTTTTATTTTCACGTCTTCAAATTGAAGAATAGCAAAAGTTTTGTGATCGTAAAATATTAAATAAAATAAAGAACATTTTGGTATTTTGTCAAATTAGTTTTACTTAAAAAATTAGTAAAATTTTAAATATAAATGTGCTCAATGTAGTTATAAGCACAACTTATCCAAATATACATAATTTTACTTTTCTCATTCGGAAAAGGCTACTCTTTTTTTAAGTCCATTCAAATATATTCGGAGGGAGAAGGATGAAAGCCATCTATTGTACACAATAAATGTGAAAATTACACATGAGGAAAAATCTAACACTTGCATTTTTTTATATTTTTATTGGTGATGATAATGCAATTGTGAAATATCACTCTCACACACCAATAAGAGAGAGAGAGAGAGAGAGAGAGAGAGACACTTTTAAGGCATATTTGATACATTTAATCGGAAAAAATCCGTTGTCATTCCGAAAATATCGTGAAAAAAAATTAGATGTGCATTTTTATTAGGTTTTTTTGGGATTCATCGAAAAAAATGCATTAATTTGAATTTCGGAAAAAAAAAAGTCTCCTCTCATATCTAAGAAGTGGAATATCTATCGATGTCACATTCTTATTTCTTAGAGGGTGTTTGGTGTGGATTAAAATTAGATTTTTAGTAGATTGTGATAGAAGTTTTGAAATGTGTGGTTGAAAAGGTGTGGGACCCATGAAAGATATATTTAATATTGATTGTTTGACTTTAATTTAGATTAAAATCTGATTTTACTCTGTACCAAACAGTGTCTTAATATGGTAGGCAACAAATTGACAATCAATTGACCTTCATTACGGGGAACGAAGTGTACACACAAATGGCAATAAATGGGCTTTCTTGAGCAAATACCCAGTTGCCATTTCTTCTTCCTAGGGTGCTCAAGATTTGGAATTCACCACTCTTCAACATGGTTTTCAACATTTTAAGCAGGACCATTTTTTCCCACTGAAAGAATGGGCTTCAACTACTTGTGTTAGGATACAATTCACTTTTCTTAAAGTGCATCTCCAAATCTGCTGAGGTACAACTACTTAACTCCCTTTTTATTCAATTTTACCTAGAGTGTAGAGGAACTTTCCATGGTATAATGAGGGATTTTCCTTCGTGTTTTGGTGAAAATGGTGTACAAATTGCCGATTCTTCATCGTCTAATGCTACTAGGGCTGCCCAAAATCTTGTTACTTGTGTTTATCAGTGTCAAGTACAAAGCATTTCTCGCTTCATTAACATTACATGGACTAAGTATTTGATGGGCCAAGGATTTAGTGTTGGAATTGAAAATTCAACAAAACAATGCCTGTGTAAAGTTGACATCAAACCCTGGTTGTTTTCCAAGAGAAAAGGGTTCAAGAATTTGGAGGTGGGCTCTAATTTAATTGACATATATTGGGATTTATCCTCTGCAAAATTTGGTTATGGACCAGAACCCTTAGATGGTTTCTATGTAGCTGTTGTGTTTAATCAAGAACTGATTTTACTTCTCGGGGACTTACAAAAACAAGTATACAAGAAAATAAATGTGTCCCCCTTTTCCAGTAATGCAGTTTTTGTTGCTAAAAGGGAACATATATTTGGCAAAAGATTGTACAATTCTAAGGGTCAATTCTGTGATAAGGGGAAAGTACACAACATTGGGATTGAATTTGACATTGTTGGGGGGAGTAAGGATCCATGTTTAGTGATCAGTATAGACAGCAAAGAAATGATACGAGTGGCACATCTTAAATGGAAGTTTAGAGGCAATACTACAATTTTGGTGGAGGGATTTCCAGTTGAGGTTTATTGGGATGTTTATGGTTGGCTGTTTGGTAATGTTATGGGCAATGCAGTTTTCTTGTTTCGAACTCAACTCTCAACCGAGAATGAGAAGTTCTGGGCTCATCAGTCTTCTCTTCCCAGCCCCTCTGTGTTGAATTGGGATGGTTCACATAAATTTAGTGATCCTCAGTTGCAAGATAAGGGATTTTCATTGATATTGTGTGCTTGGAAGAATGAATAGTAAGTGTGTTTATGCTTTCAGACTTTGTACTTACGGGAAATAAAGATATACTTGGAGTGATTATGCTTTCTCAGGTTTGTGATCCAGTAGTTCTTGCAGAGCTTACATGTTAGTACACATGGTGTGGAACTGGAAGAATACTCAAAGTGGGCTACATTTAGAACACTTAATGTATGTTTAGTACACAGTATTAGAACCGTGCTAAATATACAATAGATAAGATTTTAGCTTCATTTTTTTGTTAATATTGTCTTGCACTGTCTAATTTACCTTACTAGTTTGGATGTGGTTTAATGTCCTATAGATATTTTGCTAGTCTTCAAGACAACTTGATTTTGGATATTTACTGCTTAAAAAACAAAATCATCCTTTGATTGTAATGTGTAATATTATAGAATATTGTTTATTATATTGTCTAGTCCTTTCTGGTCCAAAGACATTTCGAAGATCTGCATACGAGGAAGTGTTGGGTTGGAATCGTTATTTTTAGCATGTATATTTTCTTGCTTGTTGCAGTTGGATAGTTTGTTCAAAGACAAGGAGACTGGCAAGTTGTTTTACTAGTAAAAAATGTAATTTTGAAAGTCACTTCAATAAAATAAGCTACTCAAAAAATAAGTTTAATTTACTTTTAAGATGCTCGAGTCCCTTTAACTGACTTACGGTGAGGGCAATAGGGATTGTGCCAGTCTTGAAGGCCTCCAGGTTTGGAGTGATTATTACCTCGAGTGATGGGAATTCATGATGATGAAAGATCAATTAACAGTTTTATCTATGTGTAAGAAAGTAAAAGTGCACATTTGAAGGGACTACTGGCTATCTATGATAAGAGCTTTAATTTTCTTCTTAAAGAAAAAGGTGTCAAGGCGACCACTAATACACAACCAAATAACCTTTTTTTATCCAAGGAATATGGTGTAATTTGTGCATATGACACAAGTATTATCTTTGGTTGCATAGCCACACCGGTCAAGGGCCTTTCTCATCGTGTTTGGAAGACTTGAAAGGACAAATTCTTCAGCACAAGATTCACAAAGGGATACTGACTAGGCCAAAAACCTTTCTTATACGAATTTGGCTACTTGAATGTTTTGGTGGACATATCTATTTCGATAATGTATTCTATTATACATCAAGTTTCGCATAATGAACAATTATAGCCTGCTAAAACGAGTTCAAGATGCGACAAAATAACATTTCTGCGTAAAAGAATTAGATATTATGCACTACCCGTTGTGATGCAGCTTGCCACCTAATACACCGTAGTAGCTACCTATGTTCTGATCTCCTTTCCAGTTTCTTTTCAATATTAATCCAGCTTTTATAAGCAGTTTATAAGCCTTCTTCTCTTCAAATAATCCTTTCTGCTATCACTGAAAGGGTCCTATGCTTGCTGTCATTCATTGTCTCCCTCACCCACAAATTGAATTGAGCACTTTGAAGCTTGAAATGCTAATCTGAAACAAATCACAGAAGCGATTCCAGACTTGCGTAGAAGTATCCCCCTGCAAGAACAGATGATATGTAGATTCACTAGAGGCATTTTAGGGGTGGCATTGACATTTGGATGCCAAGGATATTTGGCATGTTGTCCACAGGGCACCAATTGTACCACAATTTCCAGCAGAAAGATGAGATCTTAAGTGGGATGGCTATATGCAATATGAATTTAAATGAGGTGAAGTTACTCCTCTTGGTTCTGATTTCCTCCCAGCAAGATTTTGCAGAGAATTGCCCACTGCTAGACAGGATCTTAAACATTTGACCATTGGTTTCCTGCTGAAATGGTAATCCTTTCTCTAATTCTTTGAACTTCATGTTCTGGTAGCACCCTTTTTAATTTGGCAGTGTCCCACTCTCCTGTCCAGAATCCATGAACTTGTGAGTTGAGCATTGGAGGTGTGTGTGTTGCAGTCAGTGAAAATTTTTGTACAGGAACCTTATCATCAATGAGCTTCTTGACACACTTGCCTATTGATAGGACCCATCATGACTCCAGGAAACTATATGATTAAATTGCACGGAGGTGACATACATCAAAGTGTTCCTGGATCTCGGGCAATGATTTACCGGTCTTCACATCCCAGACCTAAGTCGTCTCATCAAACGACCCAGTGACGATGAAATTCAACCGGGGTTTAAAATCCAAGAAGAAAACAAAGCAGCAGTGTCCCTTGAGGGTCATGACACACAACAGCACGTGCGACCCAAAGTCACTTTTTTTTTTTTTCAAACTCGTTTTAAGTCAACACGTTTCATGAGATCCACAACTTTTATCAATTTTTCAATCACACTTTTCATTAATTTTTATCAAAATTTATTGAAAAGTTGATTTTTAGCTAAATAAAACGATATTCCCGAATTAATCAAAATCTACTAAAAAACTGATTTTTAGCTAAATCAAACGATATTCCTGAACTAAACAAGCAAATGCCATTTTATTCGTGACAATTATTTCGATCATCAGTTTAGAGTAAAGAAATCAAATAGAAATTTAAACCAACCAAACTTAAGGGGAGAGAGTATAATTTTTGAAAAGAAAATCATGAAAAAATATTTGCCTGTTGTTATCTTGTCTAAAAATCCAACTTACCAAAAATGAAAAATACATGTACCTCATTTGATTGTGTAGAAGTATAATTTCGTCAGTACGACAGATGATTGGACTACCGAATGAAATAAGCCTTCAAACATTATTCGCGTGCTTATTGGTTTCTCCGAGTAACTTGAGCAAAGTACGAAGTAAAAACCCGTGGAAAAACAGGCAATTTCTCCTCCAAAAGATGTTACGAATCTCGAGAGACGAGAAAGAATAACTCTGAGGCAAACACCGTACTTGTAATATCCAGTACAAGTTTATACGAAGTACAAATTTTTACAAACAGGTTCGAAGTAAAGATTGAAATTATATAATGTTTTAACATCAGAAAGAGCATATATTACCCTAGCTATCCTTTGGAGCAGGCATCAACAGAAGCTTTTCTTCCAATGGCTGTTTCCCCTCAGACGACCTCTCTTCTGCTAATAGTGACAATAAATCACTGCCATTTGCCAGGCTGTTGAACTCTACTGCTTTGGATGGGGCTGTAGGATAACGTCGTTGGCAGAATGTCATCAACCTTTTAACAGATTGCAAATACTTGCGGGTGGTCTCATCATTCATGATGTGAGCCACACTGTTTGTATAGATCTTTTCACGTGCAGAACGTTCATGAATACCAACCATAGTGACACCAATAGGCCAGGGGGCATTTCCAATGGCCATTCTAATGTAATGATCCATTGCAGCTAGATAGTCCCGCTTCATACAGCATTCGACGAACAATAGCAAAGCTTGCCTAATATCATCAGGAAGAACCTAGAAAACAGATAAAGCATGTGTAAATCGTTTACTTGATAGTCATAATGTGCACTCATATGGAACTCATACTGAAATAGAACTAAGAAAATTTGGTAACTCTTTGTAGGCTTCAATTCAGTAGCTAACAAATGCCACAAGCAGAAATTCTTCAATATTGCCCAGAGAAGGGGAGAGAATACAAAGTGCACCGGTGAATGAGGAGGCCAAGTTCCAAAGACAGCAGATAGATTCTTAAAACCTTTTTTTGCAAGATTATCAATTTTCCAGGCATCAATTACTGTTTAGCTCGGGAAGAACGCTAGTTCATGCTAAGATTTGTTGGTTGATTACAGTTAAATCCTAGCATATTGCATCTCAGAATTTTTTTATTTATTATTTATTTTATTGTTTTTGTGTCTCAGTTCATATCATGCAGCCTCAAAATAAATTTAAAACAGCAGTCACAGTTTATAGAGGTATGGTACAGTTAACTGAATTCATCTCGGCCTAGCATGTCTAATCTCATGGTATCAGATTCCATACTTCTTACAACAAGACTCCCAGATCTACATATTCCAAACCATGCCACATCCAACCCCCGGTGTTCCCAAATTCCAACCCCACCCTATGACCCCAACCTAAAATAATACATTTCCCTTAATAACATTTATTATCATTATCTCAACTTTACCTAACATATTAAGTTTATTAATGATTTTTCACCACATTTTTGTCAATAAGGAGTGCCTCCATCTTTTAGTTTATGCTGTCCCTTTTCACCTTACTCTTTCCATTTTTGCCTGAAGCAGCATTTGATATATATAGCAGGCAAAACCATGCAGCATAGTACAATAACTTTCACAATTGCAAATCTTATTTGGCAGAGCTCATAAATAACACAGACGCCAGACTCGAAAAAATCAGCTACAGAATTGTCAATGATCAGGTACTATTACATATAAATGCTACCTAACCTCCAAAATATAAGGAAGATTGAATCATATTGTGGCTACTGGCCTATGCTTCAAAAACAGCCAAATGCTAGAACAGAAATTCACCCACCGAAACATCACTTCCAGCTATATCAAGCACACAGGCAATACGTGTGCATCCACGTGCTCTATGGGTTTGCACAAGATTGAGATACATTATGAGGCTAACAAAGGCCTCAAAGTAAAATTGCAATCTACGTCACATAACCATATCCTTAGGAGCACAATGCTCCGTCTCATTGTCATATGCTCTCAGATGACATTTTAGGAATCACATTCAAATGGGTTTTCTGTTTGATCCACTCACTCTAATTCCCGCTCTATCTTGCTCCTGTACCCCCTCACTCCATGTGACTTGAACTGCAGCTGATTGAACAACTTAGATTTGACAACGGATGATGACATTTCATGGTAAGAGCACCAATACTTCATCGATTGGGGTGAGCTATGGCAGGCAGTAGAAGTATACACAGGTTTATTGGTGCTCACCTCCTAAATTCTTTAGAAGAAAGAATTTACAAGAAGTACAGCCCATTTCTCCCAGTAATAATAATTTTGTTTAAAGATGTAAAACTGGTTAGTAAATAAACACTAATGGCTCTGCAGGAAAAAAGTTCAGGATAACTATGTCATAGGTTGTTCGTCCCATGGCTTCATTTGTTGGCCGACCATTTATTTACAAGTGCCAGTGCTTTACCGGGTTGTATTAATATTTGTATCACGGTGCACCAGATGATAATATTCATTATTTAGATCATTGCTAAACTACCTAAAATTTACTCCTACCAGGTGCACGGAAAAAACCTTCAAATTTATAGATTCCGCTTTAGCTTAGTAATTTTCAGTTGCATTCAGACATAAACTCCAGATGCCTACCTATACTTACATTCTACTCTCAGATAATCATATCACTTGAAAAATCTATAATATATAGTCTGTGTAGTCATTAGACAAATAACTGCAGCTCCTTTCCTTACACCAGCACAAGATTAAAAGCTCTATAGCGAAGCTGGAAAAAGGAGACAGGAATAAAAATCCGTACAACTCATAAAGATCAACCAAGCTGAGTAGTGTAACACGTGTAATTATTGACCGCAGGAAGCTAAAAGGTTTATGCCCTATAGATTATCGATGTATTCTGAAATTGGTAACTCTAGATAAATCTTAATTGCACGAGAAAAAAGTACAAGTTCTGCATCAGAAATTACTATAGAGAATTCCACATATGCATGCCAAAATCCTCTTAATTACAGCAGATAATTTCACCCCTTCCACTAAAATATCACGAGACTAAAAGCACATTGCATGAGAGGAAGAAGTTGTAAAACTGGTTCATTTTTTAGCACTCACAGATAAAAAGTAACGCTCTGTGAGTGAGCAAGAGAAAGCAGCCAATGAAACTAAAACACGAACTAACCTTCTTTCTGCAAAACTTGAAAAGAGGGTTCAAGTACCGAGCACACTGCTTAAAAGTGGCAACCATTGATTTTCCTTTGGCAGTCCTCTTCTCTGCCTCACTCATCTCGTTTAACTCCTGATTCCACTCATTCAACAACTTCTTAAAAAACACCAAAATCTTATCCTCATCGCACAACTCCTCAAAATTTGATTTCATTCGCTTTATATCCTTGTCGTGATCTACACCCGAAGATGCCCCATCCCCACTCAAATCCTCATCACCGCCTCCTCCATCTTTATCCTCTCCTCCATCCTCAGTCGCATTCCTCTTCCTACCACTCAAAATCCCCGACTTCTGCCGCTTCTTTAACTCCACGATATCACGAAGAAAATCATTGGTCTGCCCCTCCGTCATATCACTATCATCAACCTCAAATAACCCCGCTTTCAAAACATATTTAAGCCTATCAAGCCTCGCCTCATCATCTTCCCCGAAAAGCGTGACAGGTTGTTTTAACAAACGGAGACGACGAATAACTTCTTGCCTCGGGAGATTCAGCTCATCGATCTTTTCCTCGTCTGTTAATGTTCTAGAGGCGGAGGCGGAGGATTCAGATTTGAATTTGGCGACTTCGGGATTGGAATTCGAATTCGATGGGGAATTGATATTGCGGTTGCTTTGTTTCTGTTCCGATTCTTTTTGTTTAAGGGCTTTCGCCTCGGCTTCCAGTTTCTCCTCCTCCCGCAGCCGCTGGAGGCGTTTCTGCTCGATTTCGGACCGTTTGAAAAATTTCTTCCCGCCGACGTTCTCCGCCAGGCTCTGCCGTTTCTTCAGCAACTCTTGTTTCAGGATATCCATGAATTGGATCTGATTTTCTTCAGGGCCTGCTTGGGAGTTTTATTGTCACCAGTCTCGACCTTTTGGTGGCAGGATAATTTTGATCGATTCACTCCAAATCACGTTTTTATTTTTGTTGTTTCTCTAATTATTGTTCTAATTTTATCCTTTATAAGATGATTTTTATCGACTCACTCCAAATCCACGTTTTTTTTTTTTGTTGTTTCTCTGAATATTGTACTAATTTTATCCTTTATAAAATAATTATTTTTAATCAACATATTTTCTTAATGCTAACTTATAATAAAAATATACTAACTAAATAAAATAAATTACATTATAATTAAATAATTACTTATAAGTAAAATATTGTTTATAAGATAAAATAATAATAAGACAAAAGTCAAAAAATAACTTATAAAATATAAAAAATTCACTTATGAGTAAAAATTATTTCAAAGTACAAAATTAAACTTATAATTATAAAGTTTATTTATAACTATAAAATATTAACATAAAATTTTAAGTAAATACTAACTTATATATAAAAAAAATTAAAACCTCATTTATAAATAAAAACTTTCTTTTAAAAACTATAAACTGAAAATTTCACTAAATAACATATATGTAACTTAATTTTTTTGAAAAAAACTGTGAATTGGTGAATAATAAACTTTCAAATATGGGTTGAACTATTTTAAAACCCGCTACTAAAACCATTCATAATCGATTCTCTCATAACCAGTACTTTAAAAAATGCTCATAACCGTACCGCCAGAACTCTCAAGCAAGCCCTCGGGGTTTTCTTCCTTTTCGTCTCCATTGGAATCATTATAGACGAATTTTGTTGGGCTAAATCCACCGATGACCAACTTTATACTTATTGTCTTATTAGTCATTCAATTTAATTTAATCTTATCATGATCGCCCAACTTCATAATTAGTGTCACATTGACCATCCAATTTAATTTTATTTCTCCGTGACTATCTAATTTCATACATAGTATTACATTGACCATCCAATTTAATTTTATTTCTCCGTGACTATCTAATTTCATACATAGTATTACATTGGTCATCCAATTTAATTAAATTGAATACAATAATCGGGTAACTTAACTAAAATTAAGTATGAAGTTGGATAGTTATGGTGAAACAAAATCAAATTAAGTGATCAATATGACACTAAGTATAAAGTATGGTGGTTATCGGTGAATTTAACCCAATTTATTTATATATCTATATACATTAAAGGATAATTACATTCACACAAAAATTATTTATATCTGCACCACATTTTAATTACAATAAAAGTTTTCAATATTTGCTCCCTTTAGTTTTATGTCCTCACATTTTTCCCGTCGCATTATCATTTTTAATATTCAATGAATTAACATATTTTGTCTCTATCCACGATTTCTCATCCAAATATTATGTTAACCTGCATTGAGAAGATGGAAAATTATTTTGTTTAACATCTGCATTAATCGATTATTTAAAATACGAGAAATAAATATGTTTTTTTGACCCTTGTAACAAATATTTTGGGGGTGAAAATTGTTTTTATGGACAATATGTGAAAATTGACAGAGGATTGATGATAAAAAAATTTAAAAAATAAAGTTGAGAACGTAAGTGTAAAAATAAGAAAAGTTTAGGAATATTCATTGTAATTAAAATGTGGTGTGAATATATTTACCATATTTTAAATATCACATCAATTGAGAATTATTTTTTGGACGATTGTAACCCTACTATAACCTATATTAAATATCACATCAAGTGAGAATCGTTTTTTGGACGATTCTAGCTTTATTATAATTCAATTATTTCAATAATATATTACGCGGACGATTTTTACCATACTATAATTCAATTATTTTAGTAATACTTTATTTCTCGTTTTCCAATTAACCATAAATTTAAATATCACGTTAAGTTTGAATCACTTTTTTGACAATTCTAATCAAACTATAACCTATATTTAATATCACATCAAATGAGAATCATTTTTTGGACGATTCTAACTCTACTATAATTCAATTATTTCAATAATAAATTATTTGGAAGATTCTAACCATACTATAATTCGATTATTTTAATAATACCCTACTTTTCTTTTTCAATATGTATTTAATTTATTTAATCATTTAGTTATCATTAATGTACACGTACAATTAACAAGTTCATTTCACTACTGTGCTTTCGTTAATATATGAATTCTCTATTATTAATTCTCAATTAATTCAAATTCACATTCATTTAATTAATACTCATTTTCATTTATGGATTTCGGTGTTCTTAATTCTAATTATAAGTTAAATCAGAATTCCACATAAAAAAAATGTATTTCATTATTCATGTTCATTACCATATATGCTAATTAATATATAGTTTTACTTAATTGAAAATTAAATAAAAGATTTAATATATATTGTCACGTATATATTATCTGATATTAATTCTAATTTACTTAATATTCATATATATTCAAATATTACTTTTACAACACTTATAAATTATTTCATTCAACATTGACCAGTTAGAAGAAAAATTGCGTAGATGATGTAAATATGGGATAATTGCAGCCACGGCCCAAACATTTTTAATCTTTGCAGGTTTTACCTCAATCTTTGATTTATCATACTTATGATCCTAAATATTTCAATTGTGTCCGACATGAGAACAAATGGATGGTCTTCGTCGATATTTTCATTAGCTTATCAGAAAATTAATTTCGATTATATTTTTAAAAAGGGAAAATAACAACTTTCTATTTACCACGTTAAACAAATAAATAATTAAAGAAAAAAGTATATTCTTTACCCATGCCCATTGATGAGTGTGTTTCACTCATCATATTAATGTTACTTAATCTTAATATTTTGTTTGATTTTTGGAGTTTGAGAACTTTTGATTTGTGTTTTTGTGTTATTTTATAGGTTTAGTGAATTGATGCAAATGGTGCAAACTAGGAGAAAATAGTGATGTTGGCATGAATCAAGGAAAAGTTGATGTCAATTTGGTGGAACTTGATGATTGAAGGCTAAATTGAAAGAAAGAAGTGAATAATGACGAAAAATAGTGAAATCTAAAGTTTGAGGACTCAATTGCAAAATTTTAATAGTTAATTCGGATCACAAAACGATAACTGAAGATTGCTATGAGTCAATCAGATGCAACTACAAGTAAAAAATGAGTGAAATATTATCAAAATATTTTCAGAAATTAATTTTCAACCGCACAAATACATTCCAGATTTTTAAGCCAGAATCGAGGCCCATTTTTTGACATAGTAAACATTTGAATTGACAAAAGTTATATAAAGTAAAGCTATAGCTCTTTAAGTTATCTTTCCAGCGCACTTTAAATCACCTCAATTGGATATCGGAAGAGAAAGTTACGATAAAAAATATTGAAGGATGTACAGTGTTGAAATTTTCCCAAAAGTGGTCGCCCAGTTTCGGGATAAAGGGGAAAAACGCGGCGTTGAGGCTCCACTCTCGTGGTGCTAGGGCGTCGCCAGACAGAGGGAAATGTTTTGAATTTTTTGGGTTCTTTTTAAATCTCAATCCAACCCTAGCTCTTTCAAAAATTCATGGTGATATAAATAAAACCTCAAAGTCCACTTTTCAAGTACAATTCAACCTGACAATCATCAAGAAATCAAGAACAATATCGCAAACGAGATTTAAGATCTATAAAAACTAGTTTTTCTATTCTCCTCTCAATGTTGTTTTATTGAAATTCGATTATTTTTATGGTTTGTCAAAAACTAAACATATAATCTAGAGTATGATATAATTAAAACTTGATAATGTTATTTGATTTTTTTTTTATAATTAGCCCTTGTTTGATCCTCATTATTATCAACATACATTTTCTCTTTCTTATTTTCAACTACACATTCAATAAAATAATTTTATACGTAGATCAAAAACTTTTTATCATTTTTTAATCACAATTCTCTATCAAATCACTAATCTAAAATATATTTTTGTTAAATAACGGGGCTCAAACAAGCCCTTAATTCTTTGAGATTTTTAAATCACGTTTATTTGTGTTATTTATTTTTAATACTTTCAATAAATTGGACACTAATTGAATGATTAGATGCTTGTCAATTTTGGCACTTGAGAGATGAAAATTTAAACGTGATTATAGAATAACACAATTTAAATTTTATAGGTTTCGAGAGAAAATATAATTCCTTTGAAGCATGCTTCACATAAGAATCACGAATTCGATAATTTATAGATTTTAATTCGGAATGGTGACATTAAATTAAATTATGGAAATAGTTTGTACTCGATATTTGAGAGAGAGAGTATAATTATATTAGGATTATTGATTATAAACTTGGAAAAATTGATTAGAGGCAACTGGATAATTGAGAACCACCGTTGATAGTCAAGTAAAATCACAACCCTAGGCTTTCTCATTTTGATTAATTCTTCTAATTTGCATCGAAATTGTTGAGTTCATCACAACATTCACGTTAGAATCAGGCAAAACATAGATCTTATAATTTAACTGTCTAGATAAAATATAAGCTACGTAATTATAGTAATTAGTATAAATTGAATTTCAATTTTTGTGGATTTGATATCCTAACTCCATATTTATATTACAAAACTTAGACTGTACGCTTGCGGTAAGAATGCGATATACTAAATGTGTAACGCCCACTCTACACCTTCAACCTTAATCCAAAACCAAAATTACCCTTGGTACCATTGACTCCAAGTTACCATCACAAATCTTTGACGCCACTGCTCTCTCCACACCTCACCCACAACTGTAGGACAAATTAGAATCGTAATATTAGACATCACAAGAAAAATGGAAATTCAAAACTCCATGATGTACAATATTGCTAAACCAAATAAAAATTTGTACAATCTATGGCACACCAATTGCCAGGATGAATGACTAATGGACAATAGCATCTTCCAAAATTCATTTAGGGCATGTTTGATTGAAGTGATTTTCTAGGGAAAATAGAAAATAAATTTCACTTCCACACAAATGACATGTTTGATTGACCGACAATTCTTGGCAATTGAATTTCCACATTTCACTTTACACGTGCACAATTATTGGAATTTGAGGAATTCATTTTCCCATTGTTTTGTTGGAAATGGTTTTCTAGCTCTTTTTTTTATATTTATTATTATTATTATTTTTTTGCAATGGAAAAAATTCTATCCCAATTGTAAAAAAAAATAAAAATAAAAATAAAAAATTCCTTTAATGGACAATTTCCTTGGAAAACAATGCCAAACGAACACCAAAAGATCCAAAATTTCAACATTTTTCAGGCTGAAAATTATACCAATCAAACACAAGTAATTGACAATTCTCAGTAAAATGAATTATTGGCAATATAATTCCATGGAATTCATTTTCTTTCTACCCAAATTCTATCTTTACAATCAAACGGACCCTTATATCACTTTATTTGATGTGGGAAACTTGGGAAAATGCTACAGAAAGGAGGCACCGATAGAAGACAATTTTGTCCTCATTGCACAATTAGATGTCGAGTATGATTGGTAAACATATATTCAATGATCCAAAATTAAACACGCAGATAAACTAGATGTTTGCCAAAAATTGAAAGCTAAAAGCTCTAGTTTGGACATTGTTAGTCGTAACTAACCTTGAGCTCTATCAACCTGGTCCAATTTTGCAGCTTCAGATTTGAGGATAACGGCATCATTCCTTCCATTTTCAATTTTAGGAGGTGGGTGAGAGGTGGAAGGAGCAGTGGCCCCAGCAATTTGCAATGACACTTACGGTGATTTTGGTTTGGGTGGTTTGGGGTATGGGTAGAATTGGTAAAGAAGATAATTTTTAAAATTTTTAATTTGGTGAATGGATTTTACAATCTTGCCCTTTTAAAAAATATTAAAAGTATGGTTAAACTTAATTTTCTGTTAGTTTAACTAACGGAACTATGGATGATTTTCATCCATTTGTCCTCCAGTCACACATAATTGTTATATCGGGACCACAAATGCAACAAATGAAATATTATAATAAAATATGCAAATATTTAAAAGGTTTGGGGCCGTAGTTACAATTATCCCTTCAAATATTTTCACACAAGGAACGATCCAAACTTTATTTGCAATGAAAACCCTCATCTTTACTCATTTTTGCACTCTGTTTTGCATTTGTATCTCCAAAATCTTCAAACGCACTTTTATCATCGACCTTTTATTAATTTGAACATCTTGTCTCTAACAATGAATTTCGTCCAAAAATAATTGGGAATGTGAAAAAAATTTATATGTTTCTCATATCTTTATCCCTATACAATAAAAGAAGGAATGTTATGGCACTATTTATTGGAATTGGTGTCCTTCCTTTTTTATTTCTTTTCTTTTTTTTTGAGAACGTAGAACGATGTCGTATTACTTTTGTGCAAAAAAAAAAAACCTCTACTACACGCAACAACCATCTGTCTCAGTACAGACATTTCATGCAACCATCATCTCCATTCTCTTCTCACAACTACCTTTCTTTCTTTACTTCACCATTTTCGAGATAACCATCCATACTTCTTCTCATTCTTCTCTATTTTCATTTTCTTTCTCCCAAGAGTCTCTATAAAGCTGCATAATTTAGTCAGAGCTTTCCGATGTCGATTCGAGCCTCCCTGCTGATGAAGCTACTCTTGAAGAATGGGTTTACAATTGTTTCACAATCGGAGTGCTGAATGAACTAATTTCACCGTTTCTTTCTCAATGGTTTGATTTTGTTGGTTTTATTCTCTATGATGAATGACTTTTGTTTGTTCATTTTTTTCGACAACCAAATGTTGGTAGTATATTTAAGTGGATAAATACCGGTTTAATGAGTAAAATATTGACAAATAGCGTATTTGTAGTACCGATTCCATATTTATAGAATAGATACAGTATTTACAGGTCAGAAATCGTATATGCAAAACTGATACTGTATATGCAACAGATATCTTATATGCAATACTGATACCATATATGCAATAGATATCGTCTATGCAATTTAGTGGATTTACAAATACCGTATATGCAATTAATAGTGATACTTAGCAACTTATCAAAAGAATAAAGCATATAATTTTATTAACTACAATAAAATAATAGACCAAATAATTTAAATTGTAGTAAAATAAATTTCAAACCGAGGCCTATGCGAACATAGTTTCCTTAGAACATATTCACTTCCTCACCGTACGTGCTTGAGATTTAATTTGAGCGTCTGCTTCCCAGGATACAACGGTAAAATAGTAGAGTCTGAGCACCACATATTTTACTCCGACGAATTGATTTAGTACCCGAACAATATCACCACCAAGAAAATCGAAATTAGGAGATTCGACAGAGAAACAGTACTGTAAACGATGCAGTATGTAAAACAATGATTTTTCTCCTTCCTTTTCGTGTGTTTGAATTGTGGAAAAACGGATCTCATATATAGACTTTTAACTCCCAGAAATTTATACATTAATTCATTGGTAATAACCACAGGAGTTTCAAATGTTTCTATAGTTTCAAAAATCAGAAGTCAGTTCTAGAAAGTAAAAAAAAAAAATTCCAAAATGTAGGCCCTCCTAAGAGGCCAATTTTTGGTCAATCCGGTCTGATATTCACTTGCACACGTCACTCTCGCAGACGAGTTCAAGGTCCGAAGCGTATTTCGGTCCGTGATTTGCACCCACCCTGTGTACGCACATTGAGAGAGCATCTATGCTACATATGATCACACCCTTCTAAAGTGTAATCCTATATAAAGTGGTTTTTGCTTTCCTCATTTTCGTATGTGGGACAACCATTAATTGGTTTTCTTCCAACACATAAATTTCTTTCAATTGGCACATTTTGAGCTCCAATTTCTCATTCAGCTGAATATCATTTTTGGCAAGTAAATATATGATTGCAATATTCTCACGAAAGAGAACACAAATCAACTTTCATATTCCAAAATGAACAACCGGGTCTAACAACTGGGTCTCACTCAAATTTAGCTCCAAAGTCAGCCATAAGCCCATCTTTCCAACATAAATTACATCATTTTTCCCAACTAATTATTTAGTTACAATCATAACGAAAGAAAAACACAAGAGTTTTGTAATACATCACCATGTTCAAAGAAAAATGAGAAAAATATGAACTTCTTACTCTTACACAAATAATCTGCCTTCTTCGTGCAAAAGTTTTAAAGTACATCACGATGTGTCATATGATGATACATCATCTAGCACTTGGTCATTTATCTTCCTTTAATCTCACTTATTTGCTTTGCAAAAATATTTCGACCATAGCTAAAAAGAGACTTGAAAATATCGTTTGTTATAAAATGTCAGTGGAACAGAGGAAAGTATGAAATCATGTGTAAGAAGTTTAGGCTAACTTATATTTTATGATCTCTCCTATAATAAGGCTATTTTGTGATTTGAAAGTAACATTTGATTTTTGTGGAGCTTGTTAACACAGTGACTTGTGTAACCTAGTTAAAGACCTTAGACTATATATATACTAAAAAGTTAAAAATTTTGCAAACCTACTCTAAATACAATATGACCTAACTAATGTAAATAAAATAAGAAAATGATAGAAAATTGGGTTGCCTTTCAATAATTGCTTATTTATAGTCTTGCTCGACTTTGTTACCATGATTACTTTGACATGACAATATCAATGGCGAACTTTGCAGTAGGAAATTCATCGACATATTGCTTCACTCTCTTGCCATTAACTTTGAAATTTCCTTGGTTATGCGATAAATTCAATTGTACCATAGAAAATGCTTGAGCTATTGTGAATGGTCCTGTCACATACAACAATTTTTCGAGAATAGCTTCAATCAGAAATTGTAAAAAAGTACTTTATCCTGAACTCTGCAAACAATTTACTGAATGTATTTCATGCAATTTGTTTGTACACCTACTCGTAGATTGAAGAGTTTTCATAAGCATCCAGTCTAACTCATCTAGCACATTCAGCAGCAAAAGTCTCGTTTAACAGGCTTCTCTAAATCCATGTTCAGTTGTTTGATTGCCCATCTATGCTCGAATTTCACAGGTAGACGGCAAGCTTTCCCATACAACGATAGGCATGGAGACATTCCAATGACTATCTTGAAAGTTGTGCGGTATGGCCGCAATGCATCATTTAGCTTCTTTGATTACCTCGTGAGATGATGAGTTTACAATTGTTCCAAAATCTGCTTCAACTTCCTGTTAGATGTCTCGACCTACCCACTTGTTTGAGGGTGATAAATAGTAGCCACTCGGTATTGAAAATCATATTTATGTAGCATTGCTTTAAATAAGCTATTGCAAAAGTGAGTTCCTCCATTGCTAATAATGGCCCAGGTTGCTCCATATCTACTTAATATATTTTTTATAAGTCCTACTACCACATTAGCATCATTAGTCGGCAGGACCTTTGTTTCCACCTAGATTTGGCAAAAACTGTGAGCATTGGCATCAGTCACTAGACTTGTTTGAGAAAAATGGGAGAAACGGATCCATGAAGTCAATACCCCAAACATCAAACAACTCAACATCCATTATGTTATTGAAATGTTTCTCATCAGGCTGATGTATTACTGTTGCATTGGCATCAGTCACAAGACTTGCAAAAACTGTGAGCATCATTAAAATGTGTTGTCCAGTAGAAATCACATTGAAGAACACCATAAGCTGAATTCATATTCAGATATGAATCTTTAGATAATTTGGTCTGCTTTCCTTCAGTATAAATATGGCTCTTCCCTAAAGTAAATTTAACCTCATAAGAAACTTTACTTTCGTTGATACGAGAATTCTGAAGGTATAATTTTTTTGACTTAATAATTAACATTGTTATCTTACCATGGTGTCTTTCCAACATTCATGATCTACTCATTAGAAAATACTTCATTGATTTCTATTTCATCTTCCTATTCTATCTGCTCAAGCCTCGATAAATGTTCTGCTACTTAATTATCAGTCCTCTTTTATCAAAGATCTCATGTCGAACTCTTGTAGAAATAACACCCATCGAATTAGTATGTTGACATCTTTCTTTTCAAATAGATACTTCAATGTTGTGTGGTCAATGTTGACTATTACCTTTAATCCAATAAGATACAAATGTTATTTGTCAAAGGTAAAGACTACGGTTAGCATCTTCTTTTCAGTATGGCATAGTTGATCTAGACATCAGTCAATATGTTGTTAGCTTAATATATGACGTGAAGAATCTCCTCTTCTCGTTGTCCAAGCACAGTTCCCACCATGTAGGCACTAGCATCACACATTAGCTTAAATAACAAGCTCCAATTCAGTGCAGTTATCAATTTTTCTTTCAGAGTGTTAGAAATGGTGAGACACTCATCGCAAAAGTGAAACGACATATTCTTTTCTAATAGGCTACAGAGAAGCTTTGTAATTTTAGAGAAGTCCTTGATGATCCTCTTGTAAAAATCTACAAATCCTCAAAAGCTTGTGATTCCTTCATTGAATTCGGTGGCTACAATTTCTCATTCACTTGTATTTTTGCTTTGTCAGTAAGACTATCACTTACTTCACCATCATGTGACATTTTTCCTAATCGAGAATGAGATTAGCCTCATTTTCCTGTTGCAACACCTGATAGAAGTATATCAAGCAATTATCAAATGAATCCCCAAAGACTGAAAAATTATTAATAAATACCTCGATATAATACTCATCATGCCAAAGAATATGGCCACCAAGCAATGCCGAATAATGACAGGTGCACTATAGGCTTCGATGCATTCTCTTAAATTTAAAAGTTCTGAAGGGGCATACGAATGTAGTTTCTCCTGATCCTCTGGAGTAATGGGAATCAGATTACAACCACCCATCCAAGAAATATTAATGGGAGTGACATGTCAATCGTTTCAAGATCTGATCAATAAATGGTTATGGAAAGTGAACCTTCCTGTAGCATTATTAAGCTTTTGATAATCAATTCACTCTCCAACTGGTGACTAATCTCAGAATAAGCTCGTTATTCTCATTGTTCTCAACAATAATTCTTCCATTTTTTGGCATCACATGAACTGTTACATGCACATCTAGAAATTTTAGAACTTCCGCTCTTACCACTTCCTTTAAAGTAGGATTCAATCTGTGGTGGCTCTTCACCGATAGCTTATAATTGTCCTCCATTAGGATTTTGTGCATGAAAAGAGGTAGACTAATCCTCTAAATGTCTGCTATGGTCAACCAATGGCTATCTTGTATTCTCCAAGTACCTTGAGTAATTTCTTTTCCTCCAATTTTGACACATCATTTGCGGTGATCAATGAAAGAATAATAGATTCACCTAGGTAGGTGTAACGTAGGTGAATGGCAATGGCTTCAAATCTAGAGTACGGGACTTATCCAATAAAGGTATAGGTCTTGATAGGCTTGCTCCAAGTGATTCAAAATACTTGTTTCTCCTGAGGAAAATAGGTAGATATTTCTCTAGCCGTAGGGCAGATTTTTGTTTTTCGACTTGGTTGATTCAAATTGTATAATACATCAAATGACAGAGAAAAAAAATGTTCTGCTTAAGTTTTAGGGACAAGCTGGTCAAGCACATCAATTTCGTAACAGGATTCCCAAGATAATGGATATCTCATTTGCATTGAACACATTGAAGATGACATGTTCATTATCCACTCTGAGAATCATCTTTCATTTATAGATATCTATCATTGCCTTATACGTAGTATGAAAAGGTCTTCCCAATATTTTGGAATATATGCATCATTCTCCACGTCCAGAATGATAAAATCAGATAGAAATATATATCGACTTTCACCAACATATCATCAATGATACCTTGATGATGCATGATAGATCAATCAGCTAGTTGCAATGACATGATGGTTGATTTTATTTTTCCCAATCCGAGCTTCTTGTGCATATGTAAGGGCATTAGATTAATACTCACACCTAAATCAAAAAATCATGTTCAAAATAGAACAAATAGTGCAACGTATAGTGAAACTCCCTGAATTTTTAACTTAGGAGCTAACTTTTCTGATGATTTGAACTACACTACTTGGATAAATACTTTACGCTATCCTTGTTATCAACTTCTTTGTTCAACACATGTTTATCGTTCTTCATTTGTCTGTTAATAGGGATCGCTAGTAATTATACTCCACTCCTAATAGTTACAATATGTACTTACTATTTTGGATTTGTTATTGTATTGCTAGGTAAGGTACTTGGTGTCATGTCTGACAATTGAAAGGTCATTAGACCAATTTAAGTTTCAAACTTCCTAATAGATTTTTGTTGATTATGATATTTTGTCTCTTTTTTCTGAAGCAACTTATCAATTTTCTACATGTATTGCTAAAGCTTCTCCCTCAAAATTATTCTTCTCTCTTGGTAAGGGTTATTGGCATTACCACTTGTAGATTGTCAGACCACCTGAATTTTGGGTGTTGTTCTAATCCTAGATTATATAATTGAGAGTATGAATTAAGCTATGGGCATGGATTATTTTGTACAAAATTTACTTGTTCATCTAGAGTGGTCAATAGTATACAATCGTTAGTATAATGAATTGTCGAAAAGATTTTATAAATCGAGTTTGCATGTACCGCGTTCGCACCTCGTACTTTAGATTTCATTAAAAGTTTTACTTGCTTTGATAGTGTCGTAATCTGTGCATTAGTGGCTGATAAATTTCTAATATATGTATACCTGCCACTTTTTTGGGGACCAAATGGTTTGAAATTTTTGCCTTGTGAACAGAGCATGAAATGAACACTTAATACTATGATGAAACAAATTAAGACAAAACAAATGAAAATTAGAAATAATCTAAACCAATAGTGAATAAAAAATAGTCTCCAATAGTGATGCCCAAAACTGGTGTGATTGATAAGTGTATTTCATACACTTATTCTGGGCCTAAAACAACGATATTTTATACTTCTTTTGATGAAATATTGCCTAATTTGTTGTATATTGTGTTTAATATGTATAACTCAATGATTGAAAGAAGAATTGGAAGAAACAAGGGAAAAATATAGAAAAAATGTGAAATCCAAATTATGGGGACAAATTGCAACATTTCAATTGTTGGATCGGACTACAAGAGATTGATTGAAGATGCTACAAGCTCAATTCAATGCAATAAGATAAAGGAATGAAATTATAAGTGAAAATGATCAAAATGCATTGTGGAAAAGTTCAGGTACCAAATTGCGAAAATTGAAAGCTGAACCCAAGCATGTGGCCACAAGGGAGAAAAGTGGTGTGGTCGCACTCGACCCTAAAACATCAACAAGTCCCATGAGGTAGCCTACCATGCGGCCGCAATGATGTGAAGTACCTGCGGCCGCAAGGCCCTTTTGTGGGGAAAAATTCTAATTTCCTTCTTTTGATGAAATTTTATATGGAAACAATCTTTTAATATCCTTTAAAAGTCAAAGCACGGCCAGAACGGGGATAATCTTCATTCTACCCAATTTTCATGATATTCTACCATACTTTAAAGGTGAAGAACAAGTCTAGAGAGCGAATCAAGGGAAATTACATAAGAAGATCGAAGATTCATAACTTGTTTTCAAGATCCAAGCCAAGAACATGGATTTCTTTTATTTCTTCATTCATTCTTGTTTCTGGTGATGTCAATTAAATCTTTCATATGTAATTTTATCATGAATATGCTAGGCTAAACATTTATTGTATTGAATGGATGATGAAACTTTTTAATTGTTGTTTTTAATTTAAGACTCGTTGATTTTAGTAATTTTGTGGGTTTTTGATTAATAATGCACAAATATTTAGTTGTTTGATTGATTAGCCACCATTTAGATAACTTGTTGCCTGTTCGTTAGTGTTGGAAGACTCACAGTAGGTAGAACACTGCATATTTAATGCACAGAGAATAAATATTAGGAATAATTTTATGATGTGTGCAATCACGTGCAATAATCCCGTGAATTAATAAATGTTTTTCATATGAATTTAGACTAGGAATTTGAATGGGTCGTGTTAAGCATATGCTTGATATATCTTGAAAAAGAATATTGAATAAAATTGGATTATCAATTGTCATTAACATTATAAAAATACTACTTTAACGAGTGTAGATTTGGTAATAGCATTAATAGATGGATTCTGAAATCTAATACATTCACTTCATTATTTGATAAAAACTAAAAAATCGGATGTCACATTTGATACCACTTAACAGTTCACGAATTACCAATTTAACGGCTTTTAAGTTATCGAATGGTTGTTACTTTTCCATTTTTAGTTTTGACCATATGTGGGGAATTTATCAATCAAAAGCAACATGTAACTTTTAATGTTTTTAGATGATTAAGCATACAAATCCAATGATCTTATATTTAACAGTAATAAGGAAAGCAATAATAAACATTGATATGATGACGGAGAAATCCCAATTTGGTAAAAACTCGGAGACCAAGCCGTTACCTCCACTATAAACAATATTGATTTACAGTAAGATGCTGCCTAGCCAACTCCACTAGACTTCTCGATCTAATTCTTGTAGCCGCCAAGATCAGTTGAACCCACCAGCTTCCGATCTTCTGCAGTTGTCTCTTCCAAGTGGAATTTCAAGAACACCCAGTTCTTGTTCTTTTCCTGCGCTTGTAGTCTAACCTCTCTCAACCTCCAGCAGCCTCTAAAGTTCAACTGAGAAAGTACATTCCTATAAACAATAAGAAGTATGTGGTGTTTCGGATTCAATGAGTTTATGTTTTTCCCAAATATGTGGTTGTATGATCTCAAGAAGAAAAGATGGAACCAATGCATGAATAGACTCCAGGATTTTCAAAGAATAATATGAACGTGTTTAAAGAATAAGGACAATGAACAACCACNGTATGATCTCAAGAAGGAAAGAAGGAACCAATGCATGAATAGACTCCAGGATTTTCAAAGAATAATATGAGCGTGTTTAAAGAATAAGGACAATGAACAACCACCAAACAATTCGTGCATAGGCTAGGGTATTTATAGGAGAGGGTAATTAGGTTGAATGGAAAAAAAATACTTTCAAAATAGCAAATTAGGATTTTCCAAATCGACATGTGGCTCGAGGGAGGGGGCTCAGCAACAGGCGAGTGACGCATTGTTGCTTGAGTGAGAGCTTGGCGACAGGTGGGCGAAACACAATCTGCTTTTGCTGCTCAAGCGCCAACTGGGTGAGAAGCTAGGGAAAATACGGTGCCATGTTTCTTCTCTTTTCATGCTCGAACCATAGACCTCATAACCCAATTTGTACAAATTACACCATAGTTCCTTGACTTTTACAACACGTTACAAATTAGTCATTTTGTCTACAGAATCGCCAACACTAAAAACCTAACAAACTTCCTCTTTGACATTTTGTGATAAAACTATACAATAAGTCAAGGAAACTAAAAATAAAATCTACACTACCCAAACTTCATCAAATTGACATCTCTTGCATTCCTTGTTAAATCCATTTCCTGAAATTCATAACTCAAATTATCAGTGTAAAAGTGCGTGATACAGAAAATAATAAAATCATTAAATACATGATACCAACACTAGCTAGATTGAGACGTAACACTAATGTTAATCCAACACCAACAAAAACATTAGTATCGCAAAAACTCAAAAACTAAAACAGTTAGGTAAATATGGTATGGAATGCAATGCAATCAATAAATCTTCCCTATCAATCTACTTCATCTCAAAAATTTAAATTCTCCCATTCAAAACCTTTATTACTTTTAAATTCTCTCATTCAAAACATTTACTACTCCACTCTCTCCCTTTTTGTCACAAATGACGAAGGGACTGATGATTAAAAACTTTTAATATTAACATATAATAATTCAAAAATGCAGTTGTTAGCAACACAAGTATAGTCAATGTACAATAAACCTTCCCACTTACTTAGTTCAAATTAACATGAAGTAAATTGTATAAGTGACATATATATGTAAAGTGTCACTAATCATTTGTAAGTAGGACTCCAAACTTTAATTTTGTGAGAAATGACATGCTAAACAATTGCCAATAAGTGTATTCCTCTACTTATGAAAGTCAAACCATTTAAAGCACATTAGAACCTATAAAGAAAAGCTATTTTTATATGGATATTTTCTTTTCTCCCCCTGAGTTTGAGCATATTTATTTTCACATCTTTCAATATTTTAAGTTCATTATTATTTTTTACATCTTAAGTGGAGGTTCTTCTACATTAAAAGATTGGAATGACCATTATAGCGAGCTTTAGGCCGGTTAACCCCAAGTCAGGTGACCATAGGCACAAGGTTATGAGAAACCCACATGTTTAATTACTCGAGTCAAATAGGCTCCAAAAAAGAACATAAGATATTGAGCTTTTTATTATCATGGATAAACTTGAGTTTAGATCTAATAAATAAGGTCAATTCATGTTCAAAGTCACCTTACAAAAATTTGAATGCCATCCCAAATCTCACACACGCGGTTGAACTAACAATTTCACAGTGTGTGCAGTGTAGATGATACATGAAAACACCTATACTAAGTACTCCATAACAACCTAAGACAGCAATGAAAACTATGCTACAGCTCATCGATTAAACCCGTGTTTGATCACAACAAATAAATTCAAGTATATTATATATTATGCCGTAAAAACAATTTCCTGCATTTTTCATTTTTCAAATTTCCATTTTTTTGTTTTTATTTTAAAGTATGAATGCACAAAGCACACGAAAATAAAGATAAAAAATATGCATGAGTTTTCTACTTAAAAAACAAATAAACAAATATGATGCATGCATAAATAAATATCACACGATGATAAAGTACAAGCATGCAACAAAAATACCTAATCAGTTAGGTATGCAAATGCTCTTACCTTTAAGAGCACCTTGATCTATTTCAGAATTTTTCAAATAACTTTTCTTCACCCAAACATGCCTGGTGACAAAAATATTCACAGTCATCTAGGTCATTAACTTACCTCATTAGTAAGGAAGTCAATTGACAAACATAATCCTGATTCTTATTTCTATATAAGTTTCGGTTTCTATTTCTCAAGTCCTTTTTTTTGCTGTGGATCACATTATGTGTTCTAACTCACTACAGTGAAAACATGTAGAGATAAAACTAGAACCAAAGTTATGAGATTGTTAATATCTATCCCTAGGTTGGCCGGTCCTACACTGTCTAGTAGGCTTTTGTCCTACATATTCCTTATTCTTAGGTTCAGGTTTAGGCACATGTTCAAACTGGTCAGTATCAGGGATAAATGTGGTCTTGGATATACTAGTAACATTATGATAATTTTATTATATCCTAGACCTCCCTTATAGTTCAGGAAAAAAAACGACACCTAGGCATTATGTGTTCTAACTCACTACAGTGAAAACATGTAGAGATAAAACTAGAACCAAAGTTATGAGATTGTTAATATCTATCCCTAGGTTGGCCGGTCCTACACTGTCTAGTCGGCTTTTGTCCTACATATTCCTTATTCTTAGGTTCAGGTTTAGGCACATGTTTAAACTGGTCAGTATCAGGGATAAATGTGGTCTTGGATATACTAGTAACATTATGATAATTTTATTATATCCTAGACCTCCCTTAT
>CAIGRP010055880.1:0-13760 GCA_903798385.1 Fraxinus cuspidata
AAACACAATTCATTAAATATAAGTCGATTTGGATATAATGAGTCCAGACACATTTTATATATACAGTTTGATAGGAGAAAATGCAAATTTATGTTCTAATTATTTGAAAATTTGATTGGAAAGTGAAAATTTGTAGAGAAATTATATACAAATATTAAAAATTGGAAGGGTTAAGATTTTGTTAAAATGCGTGAGAAAAATAGTAAAAGAGAGAGAAAAAAAAAAGAAAAATTCAAATTTATTGTGATTTTACCCCTATTTGGTAGAGATTAAAATCAATTTTTTAGTAAATTTTGATAAAGTTAAACAACTATGGATTCCATAAAATATGTTATTAAAATTAATTGTTAATTTTGATTTAGATTTCAATCGTTACCAAACATGAATTTATTTAAAAAAAAAAAATTCAAAAGTTGGATTGTCACGTGACTCGCTGGGTCCCGTCCCTGATTACGAATAAATTATTTTTTGGATATACATAATTTTTTTCATTTATAATGACTTTAGCTTTTAAATGATATGGTTAAAAACATATATTTATTTGAAACTCAACAAGTTTTTATACGAGTTATTTTTTATCCACGCAAAAGAGTTAAAACCTTTTTTTAAATGTTGAATTAATTCGGAATATTCCATGGGGTGGTCCAGGCTGCCAGATAATGCAATAAATAAGGACCTCAAGTGTGAATAAAACCAGTTGGATGGTAAAGCAGCCCAACATTATGGGCATTTAGAAAAAGGAGCAGTTAGTTTTTTTTGCCTTGGAAGTATTCAATGTCATTGTTAGAATTGGTACAATAATGGAAAAGAGGAAGGACAAGTTTGTAATGCACAGCACTGTTGAGAAGACACCTCAACAAAAGAAATAGTATATAAATTATATCGAATTGTTTGGACGATGTATCATAATCTTGAGCGGGTAAAGAATCCTTACGCATGACTTGAGATGTTTAAAGTCAAGATCTAACTCAAGTGGTAAGATCGAAGATTTATCAAAATAATGACCTCGAACCCTTGCGGGGGAGGGATGAAATCCTTGACGAATTGCTTATGGGGCATGTTTCATTATTTGGGATAGTATGAGTGGTTAGTTATTCAACAAATGGTTTGCTAATTAAATAATATTACTTATGGTTGTTTCTTGTATCACTTTTAACGTTGAAATATTTCAAAAATTGTAAGCCCATGTTTGGTACACATTCTTTCAAAATACATTCTTTCAAAACTAATTTCCAATCACACATTTTTAATAAAATAATATTTTTCATCACGTCAATAATTTTTCCTTACTTTTTAACCACATATTTTTCATCGTATCACTATTTAAAATACATTATTTTCTCAATAATATCCATCAAACACACCCTAAATTGGCTTTGATTTAGAGTAAGATAATGATAATGGGCTTGCACTTCCCTTTCATCAGTACAAGAAAAAGTGGAAAAAGCTAATGATAATACTTATATAAGAAGAAACAAAAATGAGCAATTTAATGCCCAATCTATTGCTTAAACCCGGGGGGAGAGAACTATTCTTAAAATATTGACTTCTAGAATAAACCCTGTAATGGATGGAAGATAAGATTATAATTAAATCAATAATTCGAATTTAAAGACAAAAACTTTATAGATTCAATGAGATCTAGACACGACATTAATTATGTTCTTGTCCTGTCTTTATACAAACATATAAGAAGCACGCAGAAAAGTTAGTTCCGTTCTTGATTCATACCATTTTGGTCTTGTAACTTTCTTGAAATATCCACGAGTTAAGACAAGATTATAGGGTTTCGATGTAATTCCTTAACTGTTTCGTTCGAGTGAGAGAAAGAAGTTTATTTTTTTCCGTGTAAAAGTAATCCCCTTTTCTCATAACGGGTTGAAGAAATCCGCTAAGATTTTATGTTGGACTATGTGTTTGTATTTTGAGTTTGATGGTACTTAACTTTATATAATTGAATTTATTTGGATTGGTATCTGAAAGTGATTTGTATAACTACACGAGCTTTTAGAGAAAATGACCCAAGGTGATTTTTTCATGAAGCTCTCTACAAGAAGTAGACGCAAAAATAGAAATCATGTCAAATAATCCCTAATATAATATATAACCAGGTAAACATATTGTATTACTACAATTGAAATATGGTAAAAAAATCATACAAGTTCTGAAATACAAAATGACTAAAAATGCGTTACAAAATGAAATTCAATGTCATACAACAAGCACTAAAAACTGGATAGCAAAACATTATTTGCATATTCTCTATTTCTCTTAAAGTAATTTCTGCTGCTTCAATCTGTTCTTGACTGTATAATATGCAAACAGCAAGCCCTTTTTATCACACTTTCTGCTGTTTCAGGGCATTTTGCACTAGATTTTTAAGAAGTCTTGATCTGCTATACTAGACTAATGGTAGGTTCTCCTTCTGAGTAATATCTTATAGAAATGTAACCAAACTAGAGCAATCTTGTATACATTTGTGTAGACTAGAAATACACGACTCTGCCGATACATTAATTGAATTAACTCTAGACTATTGTTCCTACATAGCCAAATCCCGCGATTGTGAATGTGATAACTTGAAGAAATAGGTATATGAAATAGTTGTTCTTTCCATATAGAAAGTCGTAGCATCCACAGATGAATAGAAATACAGCGAAGCCCAGCTCGTGTATTTGTATTCTGCACAAAAATTAGGACAAGGAATCAGTTTACATAAACATTCAAACACATAGATACATATGATTGATAAGTACCACACTTCAAGAATTACATGTAAATTTCATTGTCATTTGTCAATAACATAATGGTCGAAGGATTTTACCTGTCTCCGAGTTTAAATCTGAATTTTTTTGGTGCTGGTTTGGTGTTGGATTTGTTCTTGAGAGCATCTCCGAGTTTTTCAGTAACAACCCATTCGTTGACTCTCTTAGCCTCAAGCAGACCAATGATGGTAGCCTTGGTACGGTGAAAAGACATGACATTCTCGAACAGGACCCAATAAAACAACAAATGGAAAGACCTGAAAAACAAGAAATTTTCATTAGTTAATCACACGGTTGCAGTTTCAACGCGAATTCAGCGTTGCGTTTAGTAAAATGAACCCGACCTTGGAGTTCCGACTGAGTTTAGAGCTGTGATGATGCAAGGAATATAAATGGATCCCCATTTTGGAACATCAACTTCAGGTACCAAAATTGTCAATGGGAGTACAACACAGTAAAAGAAGAAAGTGAACATGTGAGCTATGATCTTCCTTACAAAGAAGAAACTGTAGATTACATAAAACTTCTTCCATAGAGACACTTTCTGCAAAAAATCAGTAAAAACAAAAGATTTTGAATTACTTGTACAGTAAACCAAAAGGCAATTATAAGATTTTCAAAACAAACCTTATTCTTAGCAATTTCCATAACCATTTTTCTGAATAAATTGGCAGGACCACAAGACCATCGATGCTGCTGAAAACGAAAGGCCTTAAACGTACTAGGAAGCTCACTTTTCACCTAATGAGGAACCAAACATTAATTAGAAGTTGACATACTAGTTTTTGTCAAAAATTCTTGAATATTGTATCGTCATGTCATGTCATGTCTTGTCCTATCCAGTTTCGTAGACATGTTCAAGACTAAGTACCCAATGTGACCTAAATGGATAAACAAACAAATCGACTAGACAAACAATTTGATTTAGTACCTGGAGGTCTCCAAGATAAAGAAATTTCCATCCCTTGAGACCAGCTCTAACAGCCAGATCCATGTCCTCAACTGTTGTTCTATCTTTCCACCCTCCTGCCTCATTGATTGCTGCTATTCTCCATATGCCACCGGTTCCTAAAATTACGAAATTTCGTTATAATTATCTCCATTTTATTAATAACTACTACTAGCGGTGTGCGATTTTAGAATTTAAAAGTTACATTATTCAATATGCATCAATCACTTTTTGCTGAAACGAAAACAAAAAAGCATTCACATAGTTAATCGACTCAAGACCCATTTGTTTCCCATTATTTCAACGGAAGAATGGATTTTTTGACCTTTTTTTTTCAAACAAATGGATCCCACTATGAGACAAACTGGTCAACAAAATCGGCTGCTTCCCATTGCAACGGTACAAATTTTCATTAAAATTTGAAACAAACAGGAGTTGAATTCTAAATTGATCGAAAAATGTCATGAAGTAGCTAGAGTTGCACAATTACTCGTCAGCAGAATTCAAGTTTTGATTAATAATGAAGCTAGGCACGTGCATATATGCAACATTGTAGCTTAAGTATCTTTAGTGCTAATTAACCAATAAATTAATTAACTAATTAAGTACATAAACTTACCATTGAAGCCAAAGAAAGCATGAGTAGATGATCCCACTTCTTGCTCGACTGTAAAGTGGTAATCCAACGACATTTCTTGCATTCTTGTCAACAAACACTCGTCAGAATTCACTGCAATACCAACCAAGTTTTAAAAATTTCTGAGAATTGTACCTTGACATAGCGTGACATATGTATGATTCAATATCGACTCGTTATATTTCAAGAACATTAAAATAATTGGACAAGTCATGTAAGAACAACTTGTGATAAATATACAGACACAATCTGTCGGTGTACAAAAATGTAAATTTTTTTTTTTTTTTCTCTTGGGGGAGGGTGAGGAGTGAACGGTGACTGGTGAGTGAGTGGGCCAGTGAGGCCCACTAATGTGTCTGTCGGTACTGAGCCAGCGCATAATAGCACGTGGAGTAATATTTACAACTATATCATCGTTGTTACAAAACGTCAAGGAATTTAAGGCATGTTCTTTTTACCATTTTCAAACTTTTTTCTATTTTCGATTTTTCAAAACAAAACGTGTTCTCTTTCCCATTTTCGAAAACGCGTTTTTGAAAACAAGTTAAAAATATATAAAGAAACTCAAAACTCAGTTATAATCAAGTCAAAATTTTCAAAACGCGTTTTAGGTGTTTTCAACACCAGAATTCATATTTCATTAGTTGACGCTTAAGAATAGGTATTTTATTTATTGTGTCCCTATAGAATATACATATATATACATAAATGTTACAAATTAGTAATGATCACAAAACAAGCCAGCTCGTGAAAAAAAAAAGGCTCGACTAGATCCTTGGCTCGTCTCAAAAGGAACCCAAGCCACTCACTAATCGAACCAAGACGGGCTAAGCCGAAGAGACACATTCAGCTTACCACCCCCAGTCATAACCAAGTGCTAGGTAAAGATTAGGTATTATTTTGTAATATTAAATCTTTTTTGTTATAACTTAAACCCTTCACCAAACCCACCCCACTTTATCGCCGTGATGTGTGGCCGATGGGCACGTAAATAGACCCATGACATGAGTAATAGAGTCTTGGTGGACCTTATAACTACACATGATTTAGCAACATTCCAAGAAGCACCAATTTAAAAAGAAAAAACAGACCAAAAGAATATATAATCAAATATATTTATTAAATTAACAATATGCCTAGACATTTACTTTTACATAATATACCACCGACACTTTTGCACGCAAGCTAATCGCGATTAGGAGTGTGAGACTTACCGAACCTCCAACGAGCTTGTACGAGGGCAATATTGGGATTGTGCACTAGAAAAGGAACGGCTCGTTGAAGAAAATCCGGTTCGGGTCGAAAATCGGCATCGAAAATGACGACGTATTCACAATCTTTGACATAGTCTCGTTTGAGGCCCTCTTTAAGAGCACCTGCCTTGTACCCTCCTCTCGTTTCTCTAATTTGGTACCTAATGTTGATGCCTTTGCTTGCCCATCTAATGCATTCTTTCTCAACCATATCCTACAACATAGGGTTAGATATTAATTAATAATAAAAAAAAAACAGCCAATAATAATGTCGGTTTTAGACACGTAATTAATGATATTCTCAAAAACTAATTAATAATTA
The DNA here is from genome assembly GCA_903798385.1 of Fraxinus cuspidata. Classification (NCBI taxonomy): domain Eukaryota; kingdom Viridiplantae; phylum Streptophyta; class Magnoliopsida; order Lamiales; family Oleaceae; genus Fraxinus; species Fraxinus cuspidata. The sequence continues at coordinate 5,927 of CAIGRP010055880.1, forward strand.
ACATATTTATAATTATCTTACTTAAATTAGAAAAATAAACGTTAAAATATAATTTTGAAAAAATAGTTACTTCTTGTATGCAAGAATCACATTATGGATTTGTGATGTATACCTTGATTACAAGATCAGTAGAATCATCGAGTACTTGAATAATCAAACGGTCAGCAGGCCATGAAAGATTACAAGCTGCTCCAATGGAGATCTTATAAACCTGTCAAAAATCAAGAAAATGTCAGCAATTTTTTCTCACATTCCAGTGTATGTGAATGTGTGAGAGAGAAAGTAAACCTCTTTTTCATTAAACATGGGGATCTGAACAAGAACCAAAGGAAAAGCTGCATTGCCAATCTCAACATCATCACGCATTGGCTCCCATTTGTATCTCTTTTCGGGCTTTTTCATAAACAGTTTAACAAGGATTATAACGACTCCCATGTACAGCCTCTCGATGAACACCATAATGGACATGGCCAGGCATATGTATACAGAAATCCTCAGCAGTGGCACAACCAATGGAGCTTTAATCAGTTCCCATAGGAGCCCGATTTGGCCGGCAATATCACTCGTCGAGCCCGGGAATGATTCCGGCATAAAACTCTTCGCAGAAACCTCGGCCATTTTTGCTTATCTCTCTCTCTCTGAAACAGGGGATGCCTCACTACAGATCTGTACTGTACTTGGTTTGAGCCAAGCAATACTTCTTGTACTTCCTGTAGCTTTAAGATAGAAAAGAGACAGAGAAGTATTGCGGCATTTTGCAGAGAAGGAAGAGAGAGAGAGAGGGACAGAACTGGTAAGAGAGAGTGGAGCAAGTAGGGGAGACTGGAGAGAGAGTGAGTCACAACTCACAATAGTGTCTTTATAGCGAAAATGCGGTAGACTTGCTGACTAGCAAGTGAAATTGGTATATAAAATCCAAAGTAAACCTAACCTTAATTCTTTAATAAATGTGATTTTATTTTATTTTTTTGGGTCTTTTTACTTTTTTAAATATCATCACAAAGGGGGTTTATTGCTATTTGTGAGCACTATCATGATAATCTTCTTTCCTTTTGCCTTACGAATAATAAGTCAAATAGGAATTAAGACGGGATTTAGGCATGAATTTATTGCTAAAGTTGTGGCAATGAAATTTAACTAATATTAGAATAACAACATTTTCCGCAAATATAAATTTAACCAGTTACAAGAGTGTGAAATTCGAAGATATAGATTCATGTCTTGAAATTGACTTTTGTACAAAAATATAATCGATAACTTCTTAAAACATAATGATCAATGATATATGAACAAACATCTCCTTCCCCCATTAATAGTGATTCTAGGTTACTTCGATATCCAAAACATGGCAGTCGGCACACATGGTTATTTCTCTTCACGTTATTCCGACGATCAAGTCAATAACTTTTGAGAGAAAACATAGGGGATAGAGAGAATCTTATGGAGATACACAAATCTCTCTATGAATAATTCTATTTAACACGAGTGATTTTATATCAATTTAGGTGACATTGTATGATAGCTTCAATGAAATATATAATTTAGTGACTCATTTAATTATATATATCATCTAATATCGCTTAATAATATCTAAATTGTCATTGTAATATCAATGTTGTTAAATAACATTACTCTATCTATATATATAGGACTTTGCTGATGTGATGTGAATGTTATTATGTACAAAAGTTTGAATATCTTTATATGTTCCTCTCGAATCAATCAATTTCAACCTCTTCGTCTTTTGGTGACGTCACCCTTTCTCCAGCTCTATTAAAGGAAGAGGAAATTTAAATTGTTGTATCATCTCTCTCATGTTGCATTCGTTTTCAATTAATTTAGATCTACCTAGTAAAGTAGTATTAATTTTATTATATCTAGCCAATAAATTGATAGAAAATAATCAACCACAAAATTATCTAAGAATTATTTGAGTACAGGTGAAGAAAGTTTCCAGTTGTGCAAGATTCATGTGAATTACAGAGAAAAAAATGTAATAAAAAAATGACACAACCCTGCAGTTTGACGTCAAGACGATGGCACAAGAAACTCCCCTCACCATTTGACAATTGAATCGAACATACCCACAAGTACAAGTAAGAATTATTTTTTTTCGAATTTTGTTTAATTATTTATACTGCAAATACTTTTAATTTTCAAGATTGATGATAAGTATAAGTAAAATAATATATCGTTTTGAAAAGGATATAATTTTGAGCTTTGCAAATTCCGTTTAAGTACCTTTGTTTATCTTTATTCGAGTTCCAATTCTAATCACAAAAACAAAAAATCGTGTACTACGATGATTTTATATTGTATTTGGTTGATCCGTTATATAAATACAGTTTCTATTAGGGGGAAAATGTGTTTTGACGATGAGTGTTGGTCTTTGTTATATAAATTATAAGTACCTTCATAGAGAAAAAGAAAAAAGAGTATAAAAACATGAAATGCTTAATTGACAAAGTAAAAATTCATTTTTGAAAAATAAGCTAGATCAAAGTCGTAACTATTTACAAGAGAAAAGATACATAAATATGATTATTTAAAGAGAAATGCTAGATGAACATAAGAGTTCACATAGCATTTGACACAATCACAATTACCTGGGCCGCTATTTGGTAATTTTGTCAATCCTTATGTTCCTCTAGCATTTCTCTCAATTAAAGTTATATTGATATTATTATTTGAGATAATAAAATATTGTTTTCAAAGCCTCATGAAAAGCGAGAAGAATAATTTGAAACACGTTTCTATACAATTATGAAGCCCGAAATTACCAGGAAAATTTTCAAACAATGATTTTGCCAATTTCAAAAAATAATGTATGCAACATTATTACATTTGAGCGGTTATTATTATAATTTTTATGTCGTAAAAAAGCATAAATCTATTATATACATTAGGAAAAATTTCACCCTCGGTCCCCTTATTATTCCACTTAGCACATTTGAATCCGCATTCAATTTTTTATCGCATTCTGATGCCCAATTTTTCATTTTTGGTGCAAGTTGGCAACATCTCTCTCTCCCAACAATCACAACCTAGCAACCAAGGGCATGTTCTCTTTACCATTTTCAAGCCGTTTTCTGTTTTCGATTTTTCAAAACAGTGAAAACGCGTTCTCTTTCCCATTTTTAAAAACACATTTTTGAAAATAAGTTAAAAATTTATAAAAAAAACTCAAAATAACAAATTTGTCGTTTTGGGTGTTTTCAGTTATAATCAAGTCAAAACTTTCAAAACGCGTTTTGGACGTTTTCAAAACAATTTTTCAAAATGCCAAAAAGAACACATTTTCAAAAATCTCAAAATGGAAACTCAAAGCACAAAACATAAAATGAATTCAAAACTCAAAATACAAAACTAAAATACAAAGAGAACAGCCCCTAATAAATCTTGTGCTTTTGAGTAGGTCTTTATTTTGGGATTCTTGGTCAGATTTTGATGTTCACTCATGAGTATAATCTGGACTTGGAGAAACTATAGAAGGTCCAAGGGTTAGAGTCACTTGAAGAAAATCAAGATTGTTGATCAAAGATAGAGATTCAAATTGTTCAACCCAAAGAAATCAATCATACAAGTATTTTGCTGTAAACATCTATGTTATTAATTGTATGGATATGTAACATGTAGTAATCTAGAAAAGAACACTATCTCAAGTTAAATAGATATTTTTATTTTTACATTTTTCGAGACTAAATTTAAACAATTGATATCAGAGCATAGTTATATGATTAACTATAAGTTGTAGATCTAAATCTTGAGATTGCATGTTTACTTGAATGATGCCTAGGAATTTCTTGATTATACCAATTTACGATGATGAGTTGAACTATTTTTGATGGGTTCAAAGAATATTAACATTTTTTAGACTTTTATGTTTCGATAATACATGCTGAGGGTAAACAATTCTCAAGGCTGACAATAGCTCTCTAATGTCATTCCAAAAAGTTAGAAACTTAGGGCATGTTCTATTTACCATTTTCAAGCCATTTTTTATTTTCGATTTTCCAAAACAGTGAAAACGCATTCCCATTTTTGAAAACGCATTTTTCAAAACAAGTTAAAAATTTATAAAGAAAACCCAAAAGGACAAATTTGTCGTTTTGGGTGTTTTAAGTTATAATCAAATCAAAATTTTCAAAACGCGTTTTGAGCTTTTTCAAAACAATTTTTCAAAATGTCAAAAAGAATACATTTTCAAAAATCTCAAAATAGACATTCAAAACACAAAATGAATTCAAAACTCAAAACACAAAACTGAAACACAAAGAGAACAACCCCTTAATTTTTAGAATTATTTTACTTGTACAAGGGAAATCCCCAAGTACAAGTTGTTAGCACTGCACCACTTGTAATATGAACAGTGTCATTTTTCTTGTACCTACAGCATTATCTTAATTTTTAACAATAAATTCGATTGTGTGAGGTCCTTCTACAAGGAATTCAGCACACATCATCCTCAATCATCTTTATCTTGGACACCAGTAACTCTCAAAAAATCACTATTCACACAACTCACATACGCTTAACCATAATTTTTTTTTTTTTTGAACTTTTGTATGCACAAGTTCCTTATTTTTACAAATATTAACCACTTCATATGTCTCTTTGTCAATCTTACAAGTTTTGACATCGACACTAATAATTTTCCAAATAAGAAAATAAACTCAAACAACAAATATATGAGAAGATAAATCTAATTCCACATCAAACTTTATTAGGTTAGTGACTTGACCATTTGAGGTTCAATGGGAATTACTTTCCTATTTTTGAAAGCATCTTTCGACGCTTTTGGACGTATTATTTAAGAAGGTTTGTGGTTGTCTATTTTGACGGTTACATTTTCTTATTATTTTATCGACCGCAACATCAAGGACGGATCCGTTTTTGGGCTAGCTTCAGGCCACCCTAAACGTGGCACGACAAGGGTACCCAATGTTTTTTCTTTTTTCTTCTTTTTTATTACTTGCCTACCTTGATTAAAAATAGGAGCATTTACACAAAGACAGTTAAAATCAATGATTTGTTGAAAAAATTATTATAAAAGATATTTAAAGTAGAATACAGTTAAATTAGTAATAAAAATTGAATTAATTATGGTCAAAAGCAGTGATTAACACATCCCAATACGAACCCAAAAAGCTTAGCTGTAACTCCCGAAGCTCGACAAAGCTCGTTCTTCTTCTCCCGTTCTTCCCCATACTCCAAATTTAATAATCAAAACTAGCTAATCACCATAAATCCAAATTCAATCACAATACTAATTACAGAAGCGACGGATTCTCATCCTCTTATCCATGTTAACAACCTTGTAAATTAAGATGCGTCTACATCAACTATAAAGTACACATTAATAGCAAGTATTTACATTTTTAATAGTTCAATAACGTGAATTATTATGATGTTCTTACAATCTAACAATTGTTTATCAGTTCGTTGTCTTAGTTTAGAAATTTTAGTTAAAACGTGTCACTTTTTGTTATACTAAAAGAATCAATTCTGGATCAATTAGAGACATGCATACCAGACGTTTGTGAAATATAAATATTTAAGTTTTTTTTTTTTTATTATGGAATGTCTTTCAATTTTTTGCTACTATAAAATAGAATAAAATATTAGACACTTTTATATGTCATTTTACTTTTAAAATGAAAATAGCAGTATACCGCTTTTGGAACAGAAAGTAACATATCATGTCACTCATATAAAAATGTAACTATAAGAATACAAAAGTTCAATGGGCTAAAATGACCTTGCTAATATCCTTGTTTCTACAACATATATCATGCCACTCTTTTTATATGTTACTTCTAGAGAGGAAAAAAAAAAGTGACACGCTTTACTATTGAAAAAATCACGTAAAAATTGATGTTAATTAAAGATCAATAATAATTAATCTTTGTGGAAATTACAGGGGATTTAGTGTTTTCAAGATCTCAATTCATAGTTAAGAGTTATAAGGTTTTCTTTTAAAAATCAGATATAATTAAAATTCTAAATATTAATAATAATATCAAAAAAATTTATTTTTCATATCCACCCAACTACCATCAACCCTACCAAACTCTAATTATTTCCCAATCTCTTAGGGCATGTTCTCTTTACCATTTTTTAGTCGTTTTCTGTTTTCGATTTTTCAAAACAGGGAAAACGCTTTCTCTTTCCCATTTTCGAAAACGCGTTTTTGAAAACAAGTTAAAAATATATGAAAGAAACACAAAACGACAAATTTGTCGTTTTGAGTGTTTTCAGTTGTAATCAAGTCAAATTTTTCAAAACGCGTTTTTGGTGTTTTGAAAACAATTTTTCAAAATGTCAAAAAGAATACATTTTCAACAATCTCAAATGGACACTCAAAACACAAAACTCAAAATGAATTCAAAATTCAAAACACAAAACAGAAACATAAAGAGAACAGCCCCTTATTTCTCTGTATACAGGCTACAGTCGACCCCCCTCCCTCTCTCTCTCTCCCAATCTCCTCTTTCTCTCTACACAACGGCTGAGGGACGGCAACGGCGATGATTGCGATCAGAGCGAAGGCGACGAGTGTCGCGCCGCACCTAGAGAAACGGTGACTAGCGTCGCTCAGTCGCTGTGCGACGATGCAAGCGAGCACCGCAACATACTGTAAGACCAAGTGAGAGTGTTGCGCTGCTGCAGGTGAGATCACCGATGGGTCAACCCCTCTGCCTTTTGCCTCTTACTCCTTTTGGTGATTCAACCTCACAGCACGCCATGGTCGAGATTTGTTATGTGGCTATCGGGAGGTGGCTGTGGTCACATGTGTTAGTGATGATCACAAATTATTTTGTTGATTATAATCAATAAGTTGGTTAATATGTGACGATAAACAATATGTGATCAATGAAATACATAAATCGTGACAAAAAAATAATATGTAATCTAAAAATTTGTTAATTTATTACCGATAATTTGTGACGGCATAATAAGTTGTGAGTTATAAAAAATTTTATTTGTGATCGATAAATAAATTATGACATATAAAATTTGTTACCTACAAAATTTTTATTTGTGACCTTGAAATAAATTGTGACCTATAAAAATTTTTATTTATGATCGAGAAATAATTAGTGATCAATTAATTCGATAATTTGTAACTTAATTGTATAGAATTGTGATCTTAATATATTTAATTAATAAAATATTTTTTAATTAATTATTTCATAAATAATAATTAATAGCTGATTTTTGAAATTTTAAATATTATTTCTTAATTTTGAAATTGTTGATATTTAATGGGAAAATAGCACAAAACATCCTTACATTTCAATGTTATTGTGTAAAACGTCCATACCTTTCATTTTTTGATATTTTCACCGTCCTACCTTCCACATTTCATTACGCAAAAGGTCATTTTTATCCATTTTTCAATAAAAGACGATATTATCCTCATATTCAAATAAAACAAACAGAAAAAGATGAATAACCAACTGCAACTCTAATCCTTTTTCAAAAAATTACAAAAAAATCATAAATTTTCCACTACCACCACTTTCACAACCTATTAAGCAGCCACCTATAGATCCATATAGCACCACCTTTCGGCCACCGAACTCCACCATCAACCTCGCTTCACTCCCTCACCGTCCTTGCCCACACGAATTTGAAGATTGGAACACTTTGGACCCCACCAATTTTGGTCAGACAGCTCTCTCCGTACATTGCACCCATGGAGAGTTTTAGATCGGAAATTAAAACGGTTGGGAGATAATTGGTTCAATCAAATTCATACACATTGTCGTTTGAGTTTGCTGACGGTTCGATTGATGTCATTTTGGAGATTTAGTGTTGTGGGATACATGAA
>CAIGRP010055884.1:0-16121 GCA_903798385.1 Fraxinus cuspidata
ACAAATTTGTCATTTTTAGTTTTCTTTACAAATTTTTAACTTGTTTTCAAAAACGCGTTTTCGAAAATGGGAAAGAGAACGCTTTTCACTGTTTTGAAAAATCGAAAACAGAAAACGGCTTGAAAATGGTAAAGAGAATATGTCCTTAGTTATTAGTTCTTGTATCGTTACAAGCTTTAATTTTTATGATTATTTATTTATTTATCTATTACACCGGATAGGGGTGGCAATGGCCCGAGCCGAACTATCCAAGGTAGGCTCTTGTGGACATGAGTTGAGCTCTAGCTTAGATAAGTTGGCTCGTGGGCTTCATTAGCCGAGCATGAAAAAAAAAGTGAGCTCAACTAGCTCCATGACTCATTTCAAAACGATGAGCCGCCAAGGAACTAGCAGGGACGACCGGTTTACCACCACTAATATAGATGAAAATATGCCCCAAAAGTCACATAGGCACCTATTTTTAGACACCCACTTTCTCTAGTTGCTCCTATATTAGGGGTTGTAAATGGATCGAGCCTGCGAGGTCCATGGGTATGTTAAGAGATAAATCTCACATCGAATAAAGATGGAAATATAGACTAAGGGTTTGAATTATCATTTTTAATAAGGTCGACATTTTAAGATGAAATGACCATTGGATTGGATTGGTAGCAAGGACAATGCTGCTATCTTTCTTATTTTCTCTTATAACAAGTCTCTCTGATTGGGAGAAACAGGCTCACATTCAAATGCGTCTTGTGCTGCCAATAGTTGTTCACAATCAGATACAATGATATCGTACCATGGGAAAATATAAGATTTTTAATTTGATTGGTATTTAATTTGCAGTAGTTGGAACAATTGTTCCATTGGTAATTTCAGGCACTCTTGTAGTAAGATGCTCTGTAGACCAGAAGCACCTTCTTTTTCTTTTTTTGTTGAGCCCTTCTTTGGTGGCCTTTTTTTTGGAAGTATATTGTTTTGAACAATGAATTTTTGAAGAATGCGTGGTTAAAAAAAAAAATGGATTTACTTATAGAATATTTTATTATGTGAATATTATTGAAAATGAATAAAAGAGTTTTTATACAATGGGAGACAAACAAGGACATGGAGAAGGGAAAAATATTGAAAAAAAAAAAAACATTTCCTTTGGTAAACTATTCTTGTAAAATGAATATCATCATTAGTCTGTGATGTTGAAGTTAATGAATAAAAATGCATATTAATTTTATTTGGTGATATGACAGAAATCTCATTATCACATACTTGTGATAATCACTGTAGACGAATAACATTATTTTTGTTTTGAATGACAATTGTGAAATCGTTAAATACACCAATAAATAATGGAGTAAATAAATATACTTTAATGGAAAAAAAAATTAAAATTTACTACAAAATTCAATGACAAATTTAATAAAAATATTAAAATAAATTGAAAATGAAAGAAATACGAGGGAAACCAGGGGTAGGAGAACGAGTAGGAGGAAGAGGAGTAGGGGTCGAGGCCTAACTAGGTGGGCAGCAGGCTGGGTTGGGTCTAGGCTATTGGGGATGTAGAGATTTGAATGATTTGCAGTATTCCGAACTGCATATGCTACAAAAATAAAAGGTTGAGATCGAAAAATTCTCGATTTTCCAATTGGGAACCAACTTGCTATAATAGTCACAAGCAATGAGGCCTATAATTCAACTTTCTCATATAAAAAATATAAAAAATAAAAAAAAGCATGTGGGATAGATTGAACTGAACAAAACCTAATGTGATAATAGAAAAACATCCCATCGTTGTTTTGTACTGTTCAACCATAGAAATATGTTGCACGTTCCGTCTCATTGCAGTAAGTACATTTTTTTTCTTGTCCCAACACGATCTTTATCTATTCAATCAAACGTCCCATCTCTCAATAAAAAAGTAAACATTTTTATGTTTCAATAAACCAATTATAATTTTTAACCATGTCATCGAGTCTAAAGTTCCACAAGTAATTGACAAAATCATAAAGCAGATAATACCCAGCCAATTAAATACTTGTTATATTATCGCATTTCTTCTCTAGTAAGTCTTAAATATTAGTTCTACAGAAATAATAAAATCAATGAGGTGCAAAAATAATAAAAAGGGGAAATTGAACCCGACGTGAATCGAACACGCAACCTTCTGATCTGGAGTCAGACGCGCTACCATTGCGCCACGGATCCACGTTGATAATACAAACGTACAAAATAAATTATATTTGACTTCTTATCCATATTGTTTGTACATAAATATGATTTTAATGGAAAATGTAAATAAAAAATGGACGGAGAGAGAAAAGAAAGGATCAATAATAATTAAAAAAATCCATATTCAAGCACCTAAAATTATCACATTGATTCCTTATCTAGTTTATGGAGAATAACAAATATCATAATTGTATAAAACTATAGTATCGTAACTCTAATAATATTCATTGACTACTTGATTTCTCCCTTTTTTTTATAATTGTGGTCATATCAAGGACACGAAAATATGGAGTAACTTTTGAGTTGACATCTCATTAGCTATTGTTCCATCGACTATCCCTACACTAATTGTTTGCACCTCGATACATCAATTCTTATTGGTAAATGGGAAGGCGTAAATTTGATGTTACTTTGTATTGTATTGATGTCTTTCCATTTGTAAACAAGTTGTGATGTGGAGAAATATGAAAAAATTAGCAGGATCAAAGAGAATAACATATCTCAATTCTTAACTTCTAATGAGAGGGTTGTCAAGCAAGGTGTACACCAAGTGCGTACACCCAGCACAACTCGAGGCGATATGAGATTGTGTTTGCTCCGTGATATTATTTAAAAATGGATGACCGACTAACATGGTGGTATAACTTAATAATGGGTTTTAAAATTCGTTGAGGTAAATAAAACAATTAAGGTTCCGTGGTAAAGTTCTATTGCAATCAGCGTAACTAACCCATTAGAAGAGTAAGCGCTATAGAAAAGGAAAAATTACGTTAAATTACTTTTCGATTGATGTAAAGAATAATGTACCATTGCAACTACAAATATTAATATTTGGACATATACATACATGTTTAATGAATGCTTTTGTCTTTATATTAGTTTGGAAAAAATTTATTTTTGTCAAACTATGTGGTATACTTATTTGTTTTTCGACAGCAGGTTCGATCCCAGATCAACCTTTTGACTCGTGATCCCTTTTCCGAGTCAATATCATAACCTGTTTTCAAAATATTATTACCAAAAGGAGAACACAAATCAAAATCACAGAAATCATCAGAAGAAAGTCACAACACAGCTAGAAAAATGGATGAACCCATCAAATTTACCTCAATCGCACCTATATATATTATAGCAAAATCATTTTTACAAAAATTGAAGTCTCCTATGCACCCACAAACCACCCGCTATTCCCTATGACTTACTCGAGGTAACTCGTTTAAGTATGCGCGCAAGAGAGCTGTACAGTATGCTATACACGAGTGAAAAAAAAAAAAATGTAGCCCCAACAGCATAACGAGGAACTTGCAGTGAAACTTTCCTTGGAGCGGAACACACTTTTTAATGAATCTTGTTCGAAGAACAAACCTTATTGAGGAAAGTACGTCCATTTATCTCTGATCCTGCTTTCCATTTGAATCCGACGTGACTGGGGATGGAGGTTTTGATTGACTAGGTTGCGGCGGTGGAGCTGTTAGTGAATAAGTCATCATCCTGGACGAGGAACTTTCAATAAGACCAGCAACGCCAGCCGCTGAAGTTTGAGCATTTGAAGGAAGAAAAAGATCGTGTTTCTGGTCTTTATAAGCACTCCAAACCTGTAAATTATGTCTTAACAAATAAATAATTGACGACAAAATCTTCAAGAACCCTATCTATACATTTTTATTATTAAGGTCATGCCTTTGTCAAACATATTTTTTATGCACTAATTTCATAAGAACCGCAACTTACTACCTACTTATTATTTACATATAAGTAGGACACACAGCTTATAAGCACTATAAAACACAACTAAACAACCAATAAATTGAATCAGGGGAGAGTTAACAAATAACAAGGGCAGATACAAGGAAATATAAGAATTTCGTTCAAGAACTTAATCACCAATCCATGCTCAAAATTTTACTCATTTATCCAAGAAAACTGTGGATCTTGGGATATGTAAAACTATATTCAACATGGAAGTGTAAATTACTCATCAAGAAGAATCCAAGTTTGGGGTCAAGGAAGCTACGAGGAAATGGGGAGGAGAAAAACAATTGACTCCAGTGGAATGCAGTCAAATCAGGAAGTGCCTAGCTAATGTTAAAACAATAAAATATTAAAACATAAAAAGGTCTCTGACGAATATAAAAATATTGTTCTAGAGCCTAGTAAAAAGAAATATAGGTAAATAGTTGATTACTCATCCCAAGAAATAAAAGTGATTGCTCGCACCAACACCTCTCATTAAAATTGAACTCTACTAACATTGCTCAGAAAATTCACTTCATATCCCCATTCTGTAATGATACAACTTTTTTATATGACAAACGGAGAGGGCACAAGCTCTCTTTTACTTTTTAGGTCTCCCTAAGGTCAACTAAATATCATCATTCAGTTTCACTCATTATTCACTTGACATTTTCCCATCCAAGCTAATGGAAAACAAGTACAATCCAACCCCTGCTCACCTCCTCAAGCTATCAAAGGCAAAAAAAAGTTGCCGTAATAATTTTTGTGTACATCTCTCTTATTTTAGTTTGGTCTTCTAGGCGAGGATCGGAGTAACATATATCGGTGTCTCTCCTAGTGAAAAATATCAAAGAAGCAGAAATAATGAACTAATTGGGGTCACAAGTACAACAAATGATATAAAGGACTTGCAACGGATGGTGAATAAGAAATCTCTTTGAACTAAGCTGATAGCATCTGTCAGCCATATAGAGGTGGCACCTGAGGAAAACATGTATTTATGAAAAAAACAGCTATACACTTTATTGTCACCACTTCATGTTCATCTCTGATTAAATTGAGTTTTCGATCCATTCTGACTTATTTCCAGTTTTAACTATGAACTGTTTGGATTACCATGCTGTAATCTGTTTTGCAGTTGTACAATATGTTAAGAAAGTAATGTTGCCACAGGTGTTGACAGCAGCTATAAAGCCCTCAAATTTTAAAACGTCAATCATGATAGAAGTTTGACATGGTAGTAGTAACAACATAAGAACACATAAAGATGAGTCATTACGTACATCAGAGGAATTTAGTATGTCACGCACTTTGGTACAGTGAGCCCCTTCTGTTGCAAATGCATGTAGAACCTAGATCAACACGAATTTACACGAGTTATGCCCATAAAACTCAAAAGATAGGAAAATATTCATGTATGTGAAAGAATGTGGTTCAATTTGGAACTTCTTGAGCATCTTAGAAGTACAAAAAAAAGATAAGCCAAAACTTCAGCAGATGACCCTGATTGTTTTTTTTTTTGTTTCTTTCTATGCAGTAGAAGGATGATTCTATGATCATTGATTTACAAAGAAGAAAACAATGCTGAACTTCTCAAAGAGGGCAGGCATATTTACAGAAAATGAATTATATATTTGAAGTTTCCAACCATAAAAAAAGTGTACAAAATTTACAAGTGTCTGACCTCAACTGCAAGAACTCGGCTGATAGATGCTTCTGACTCATTCCAGTTCATATGCGAACAAAGTCCGTTTCTTCCCCCAGCTCTCCAATCAAGAAGGCCAAGAAGAACATCGACGAGGCCAACCCTACAGAAGTGATATATAATAATTATTAGCAAGTGGCAGAAAAAAGGAAGCGATATTAGTCTCTTCAAGATGCTCATCTAACATATTTTTATCTGAATCAAACAAATTCAACCCAAGCTTTCAGTAATCCGTCTATAACATAAGGTACCGATTGAATCAACTAATGACAGAGTGTTACAGTGTTTCCTTAACAATGTGCATCCAACTCCCAATATTTGGTCAACTTATTACCAAGCCTTCTAAGTCCACTCATCCAATGTTTCTAGGAAAGGAAACAGGAAAATGAGCATGAAAACTGAAAGCACAAATGAATATAAGCTCATGAATTTTATGGGTGCAATCAATTTGTATAAAACTTCTCTAGGTTATCGTCTACTCAGAAAAACAAGATATGGGATGATAAAACTGGGATTTGAAATTTTTAGGCACTAAACCAAGTATAGAGTTTCATGTTTAATGCGCACAATATTCATATAAAGAGACTATATTATACAAATATATACTACCAGATTACATGTATAATTGTTATAAAGTTACCGTGTGTGTGTGTGTGTTAATAATTGGTAAACTAAAAAAATACATTAATTTTAAAATTTATATCATACACTTAGAAGAAGCATATAGACACAGATATACTTGATGGATTTAAAACTTCTCATGGCTTGGCTGCTTGCTTTTCAATAATCTAATGAAACTTCCAATTAAAATTTAAAATTTAAGCGAGTATAATCATTTCAAGTAGCAACCTCTATATTTTACTAAGCACGCTGAATCTATTAAGTACTGAAAGTGTTCGGTGCAAGTGTGGAAGGCTTTTAACAAAGACCCCCTTATATACTCACTTAAGACCCTGGGCAACTAGTGCATCTCTTGCTCGATTTCCCGCAACCACGACCCGCTTCAAGGTTTCGAGAGCAAGGATACTTCCACCTTGCCAACCAATAGCTTTCATCAGAAGTGGAACCACCTGGAAGAAAGATTATCAGGATAAAATTAATTATCACATAGTTTATCAGACAGATTTTTCTACAACACATCATATTAAAACATCTATCAAACCCAAAAGAAACCATATTGATTGATATAACAAGGGTTAATTACTAATTTACATACCTGGGGAGTCCCTGCACTAGTTGCAGCCATAGCTTCGGCACAGGTTACACTAGCTGCAAGTTGATGTAGCACACGTAAACAACTAAGGCGCACACGCTCCTGTGGGGTTTGCGTAGTATTCTGAATTGATCCATCCTCAGCTTCATAGGATTGATCAGAATCATTAATCTTCATATCTTCTGAGGCCATTGTTTCTCTTCTTCCCTCATAAGCTACTGCAGACACAAGTTTGGGTACATAACCGAGATATCCAACATGATCCACAAGAGCAGGGTATACCCTGAGTAAAGAAACCAGTGCAGCAGAAAGTAACAGAGGAAGTTCAATGTCAACAGCTTGGCCATCAAAATGTGTAGCAGCAATCGATGAAAGATACTGATCCAGCAGTCCCTCAAGAAATTTCTTTGGATTTCTAAGTGGGAATTTAGGATCTTTCAGGAATAACCTAACATAGATTCCCCCGACCTACACAAATGAATATTTTGCAGTCAGATAGCAGAATTAAAGCATTCTTGAGCACATTGAATGTTCCCTAATAATACCTGAGGCTCATCTTTCATTTCCTGTTGGCTGGATGCCTGTTCGGGGACATCCCAATCAACAACACGCCCTTTCATCTGTTCACCATATAAATCGGAAGCCATTGTTGCAATTTGTGCGGAAAGTGAGGTAGCCATTGCTGGTGTCCATACAAGTTCTGGAGTCTCTGTTGTTTGTTCAAGAGCACTTACAACCATTTCACCAGGTCCATACCTGATGACCGACACAAGGCCATCTGGCAGAAATCTAGTAAGAGTTATTGCCACCCTAGGCCCATGCATCGGCTGCCCAACAAGCTTTCCTAATAACGAAGCAGCAGCTGCTCTTTGCTGCAAAGGAATTTCTTCTGCACAACATTATTAAGTAAGTAAAAATAGAAAAGCATTGCCCAGAATATCGGATGATTATATCTTTGTTAAATAATTTGCCCTTTTTTATTGCTATTAGTCAATTTGATCGATGGAAAGATATGAGTTTTTTTATTTTTTTAGGGAACCGGATCAATAATTTAAAGAGAGGAAGTAAATTACAAAAGTGTATATATGCAGTAGCCGAAAACTGAGCAAAGCAGGTGGTCATAACAAGCAATAGAAAGGTGAAAAGGAAGCCAACAATGAAAAAAGTAACGCTAGAGGGCGGACGAAGGAAAAGAGAGAGAAAAAGAGAAAAGAAACAATGTAAGAAAAGGAAAAGAAACCGAAAAAGGAAAGGTGGTGCAAAGTGCGCTGCAACCACCAAGCCCAAGGAATGATTTGTAATGGGTTTTGTCTTCGAAAGAAACAAAAGGAGAGCAGAAAATATAAGGGGTTGGAAGTTTCCTTCGATTATCTGTCTTCTTGCCATTTGATTGAAACACAGAATTCTCAAGTATTATGTATATTAAGCAAAGAAGGTCTGATCAAAGATTTAATTATTTTGGTTTAGTTAATTACATAAGATCACAACAGACTGAATGAGGCGTCAGTCTAATTTAGGAAATGAACTGATAATTAGAGAATTTCTAAATCAATTGTATTTTTAATCACTCGAATTCTTGTTTCAATGTGTTAATTCTTTTATTTCTTGTTATAATTAATTTGAACAAATTCAAGTCTTGTAAAGTAGCAATACTTGGGTTCGACCTTGTTGCTCCCAATAAATTCCATTAGATTCATGTGCTTGCAAATATAATTTAAATTTCAAAAATATATCAATGGAGAACAAAAATATTAACAGAAAATTTTACCTTGCAAAGGCAACAGAAGTTCAAGAATGTAAACCACCCCACCATGTTTGGCTGCTGCCCATGCAAGCTCCGGTGTGCTTGCCAAGGCATATAGAACTTGAAGAGCTCCTTCACGACAGCTGGGGGATGTGTGGAGCATCTGTAATAAAAGAAGCAGACTAGAACCATCCGCAACCATTGCCTCCAAGCAGGGCTCATATGTTGTCAAGTGTGTCAGAACATTCAAACATAGTTGAGGAATGTTGCTTGCTGAAGCAACAGGAAGTGAGAAACATTCAAAAAGAGGCAATAACTTTTCCTTTGTGGAGAGCATAGAGGCTAAGTTGGGATTACTTGTCAATAAGTGCTGAAATTACAGAACAGCTACATCAGACTCCGCAACTAAATGTGTAAAAAGAAATAAATAAAATAAATAAAATCTGATGCATACCTGAAGAGAATTTAGTGCATATTGAAGGCTGTGAACCAATTCAAGTTCAGACTTGTCCATGATTTTCATATCAATGGGTTCTGAAGAAACATCAGAAGAAAGCTGCTCCATAGACGATTCAGCGGTCATATCACCATTAACATGAATACCTGAATGTGCAGCAGGACGATCATGAACTAAATGCGATATAAAATCGACAAGAGCAATACAGAAGACCTCAGGTTCGCTAATTTCAATATCTGGCTGATCATTATAAACTCTCGAGTATACGTTGCCAATATAAAGTTCCTTTGATAGTGCTTCATATACAAAGGAATGCGACTCCTTTAGGTCATATGATCCATCTGGACCTTGGTTTGAACGCTGCTGGTCCACAAATTTCAACAGTTCTGCACGGATTGAGGAGTTCCAGATGATCTGGAATCCAGAAGAAGAGATGGTGAGAACCATGTTATGAGTAAACTGAGGATTCAATAATGAAAAGTATGGTACATAAAGTAATTAACGACCCATAGCCATTCTTGATACCATTTTTTGACCATTTGTTAACGCATTATACAGTCTAGATGCTCAAAATAAGTAACACGCACATGTTGATTAGAAATGGAACCTTGTAACTTCTGAAAAGAAAACTTTCCGCCACTTGTTAATGGCACCCCAGGCAAGTTAATAACAAAATTACAAAAATCAACATTGTGAAAGAAATAATAATTCAAAATCTACAAAAGTATGATGGATGGAATGATCTATCAGATATGAACATCATCCCACAATGTACTGCTGGATTTTTTGGGTCAGCAAAGTAAAATGAGCAATCTGTAATCCAAGCAAATGATTCATTTTTTTGCAGATAGAACTGCCCATCATGGAAAGTAAAAAAAGCAAAATCTGCAGCATTACCTCAGGAGTCTCCAAATTTGAGTTTAATTTGGATAAGAGGTCTTTGGGTGGTGTATCTTTCAGCATACTGGCAAGTTTGGGTGTTAGCAAAGATCTAAGGGCATCAGCTGCAACATGATAGGGCGCTGGATTCTCACTGGTGTCCAAACCACTAAGCCTTGACAAGGAGTGAGACGCTTGTACAGCATGTAAATTTTTTGCAATCTGAACACTTGTTCCAACCCCATGAGCCTCTGTCTTATCTGATTCCTCAGCAGTAGAATCATACTGAAGCAATAATGGTAAAAGGTACCTAAACAAAATAAGATTAACTCTGTAAACCCACAAGTTCCAGATACAGGACTAAGGAATCATACTGAAGCAATAATAGTAAAAAGTACCTAAAAAAATAAGATTAACTCTGTAAACCCACAAGTTCCAGATATGGGACTGAATTTGTAAAAACTTTATTGCAGAAAATACAATCAGAATATAACAGTTTTTTCCACCATTTGTAACAAATTGCTAAATTGGGACACATCTTTTACATTAAGGACATAAATATTGCCGCCAATTTTGCAATCTGAACACTGGTTCCAACCCCATGAGCCTCTGTCTTATCTGCTTCCTCAGCAGTAGAATCACACTGAAGCAATAATGGTAAAAGGTACCTAAACAAAATAAGATTAACTCTGTAAACCCACAAGTTCCAGATACAGGACTAAGGAATCATACTGAAGCAATAATGGTAAAATGTACCTAAAAAAATAAGATTAACTCTGTAAACCCACAAAGTTCCAGATATGGGACTGAATTTGTAAAAACTTTATTGCAGAAAATACAATCAGAATATAACAGTTTTTTCCACCATTTGTAACAAATTGCTAAATTGGGACACATCTTTTACATTAAGGACATAAATATTGCCGCCACAGTAACGGACTCCAATCTTTTGCTTAACAAATTCAAACTTCCACACCTTACATGTAACTAGCGAGAATTTTGTTTTCTACGGAGTGAAATTAATAGAATATGGCTTGCAACACTGAAAAAAAGGACATGAATATAGGAATGAACCAGGGCATGGACTTGATAAAAAATCAAATATGCTACCCAAAGACGAAAAAAGAAAAATATATAAACATAAAATAAAATAACACGAGAAGTTACCACACTTGGATCAATTACAAATGAGATAAGGTAAGGGAATGGCAAAAGAAAATCAATAAAAATAGTAAAAAGTAATTACCTAAAGAAAAGGACATATATTTCTTGTAAAGAAATCATAACACATCCTACAATACAAAGTGTCTGTGAAGCACTGTAAACATAGAAACCCAAAATTCCTCATCTAAGCTAGGGGCATTTAAAAGGGTCTTTTGATCCTGTTAAAAGAGTAACACCTGTACCTATTACAAGAATGTAGACACCCTTGCCTCTGATGTTTGAGTTTATAAGGGGTTATTTTGCATTGAGTTTCTGGTTAAAATTGTTTTATGTATGTGGGGACAGTGTCCATCGGGAGATCAAAAGACGGTACAATTTGTGCAGATGTCCTTCACTGGCTGTTACTTGGTCCATTTGGATAGAGGGGAACCATAACATTTTTCCAGGATTTCTAGTAAAAAAAGTGTTTTACAATAAAAAATTGTAGAAAGCATAAAGATGTAACTTAGGCTTACCAAAGAACACCAGCCTTTAGTAAGGCTTCTTGAAATTCAGAGGATACAGAAACATGAGCAATAGTCTGAAGTGCAGCATCAACAGCAGCATCCACAAGCTCAAGTTCAGTGCAATGCACAATATCCTCAACCAGACCAGAAAATTCAAGCATCTCAGTTCTGGCACCTTCAAAGAGACTCAAAACTGAGATGGTTCGCATGACATTGGTAACAATGATGGTGGATGGTTCGGTAGCAGGAGTTGTTGGTTGGACCACACACATGCAACGAGAAAGAAGAGTTGCAAGTAGTGGTATTCCACCATCTCTCACGAGCTCTTCACCATTCAATGAAGAAGACGCACAACTGAAAGCAGTAAGTATGGAAATAAGCAAATATAGTCAAAGTAGGCAACAACGCGGAAAAGAAACATTTAATAGTGAATGAAGCATTTACGTCAACCAAACAAGCTCTGAGGCTGCAACAAGAAGAGGTGTTCGATCAGAGGAAAGAAAATTGTTATCATCTTTGTCCACTGTAATTGTATTCAACAACATTGGATATCCAGCATATTTGAATGGCTTCAGTACATCCCCGTATTGCTTATAAAGAATGCATTGGCCTTTCAATAGAAGCAGCAACCTCCAAGACTGGGGGCCTTGCAGCCCTTGCATAGTTACCTAAAGGAGAAGATTCAGAATGCAGCAAGTCACTAACTATGAAGTAGACAAGAGCATGGGCAATATCATGTAAAACTTTAATCATGAACAAGTTGATAAATTTGACCATGTCACTTGATTTTATGAATTTCAATATACATATTTGCTTAAATGCCACTGAATTCGTCAATGTATAACAGCATGTGAGGAAGCACCAAGATACACTTGCATTCTGGACCCGCCGATACGAGTTTTTTTTTTTTTGAAAATTAACGAAATGACTCGTCTAATACATAGATTAAAATAATATTAAATTTTTTATTTTTTATTTTTTTAGTATAGAGCATATATTTCAGTTGAAGACCAATTCAACCTTCAGAATTGTGCTTTTCGATTGGGTAAGTTACGTGTAAAAATCTTGTTAGCGATAAAAATTTAATGGACATTCGACAATAGAATCATTGTTTACTCAATTATGTAACTTGTTTGTAAAAAAGGCTAATTTCAATGGTCGGACTCAGATAAGTGAGTGGGCCCTCAGTAAAGAAACAGGTGCATTCATGCCAATTTGAAAGCATTGTTTTGATTATTTTCTTCCGAATGACTTGTAATAGTTCCAGATACCAGATTTAGGGTTTTAACTTCTTTGAAAAGTCATCAGTTCCACTCTCCAATTCGCAATCGCTCCTCTTCCTTCAGTATCATCTCCTCCGCCATCCATGCACCATCGCCGCTCGAACAACTCGGTCTCGTTCTTCAGATAGTTCTTCCTTATTTCCCTTTTCGGTTATTCCAGATTTATTTTTTCCATGTGGGAGGAATGTTGGCGGCACACAGCGGACTTGTCTAGTTTGGAAAAAAAACGAAAAGGGGGGACACAACACCTCACATCTCCGACACATCAATGACATGTCAATGTGTGAAGGTGCCAATACGTGTTGGACAAGGACACACCGACTCCAGTGGCATATTTGTGCTTAATAGCCATCATGTTTGTCAAGCCCAATGTGAGTCGTATTTTCTGTTGCAAACAGCCATAGTTGTCACATATGATTTACAAACTAAAGTGGTAGCTACCTGTATCTCGTATATAAAAGACTGAGTTTCAGAGAATCATGCTCTTTTAACTGTCATTATGTAAAGAACAAATTTCTTTGACAGATAATTCAGGTCTAACATGAGGTCTGCCACAAAAAAAAAAGGCCAAAAAGAATTAACTGAGACAAAATCCCTCAACAGGCATGCTTGTGTATCAGGAAACATGTAAAAACTAGATCAAGCACATTGGCAGAACTCCAATTGTATGAAAATGCATAGAGAAGTAGTGCGAGAAAAATCCAACTTAGTTCTTGTTTGTTCTAGCTAAAAATTGGACTTTTAGTAGATTTTAATAAAAGTTAATGAAATGTATGGTTGATAAGTTGATAAAAGTAGAGGGTCTCATAAAATGTGTCAATTGTTGACTTCGATTTAGATATTTATCCACTTTTTTAGCTAAACCAAACAGGTGTTTAATTACACACGACAAAATGATAAACTAAAGGTTAGGGGCCCTAGGGCATCATAGTATTTCGTCAATAATTCCGTATTTAATATATTTGTTCCTTGTTTTCTGTTTATGTTCTCATAAATCACTCTTTCTCGAATTGCTTTCTTCAATTCTGAAAATAGTGTTTGTTTTAAACTACCAAAAGATGAAAATTTTCAACTGCATTGCTAATTACAAGATGGTTGGCTCTAGCAACACTGGTTCCAATTCCCTGTAGCCATGATTCATAAAAAATATTGGAGGCTTACGCCTTGAATCCCGCCTCAGGTGAAGCCATCATTAAACACCTCAAACCGTGCACCTCAAATGCTCCTTGAGCCTAAGCCTCAAGCCAATTAAGGTGTCCGCCGTTGCATTTTTCAAACATTTATTAATTGACCTTAGCCTTTTGAGTTATTTCACTATATCCTAAAATGTTTTACAAGTTCTTTTATCATCTTTCTTCTACCAACATGGAAGGAAATTGAAAAAGAAAATATACCTTTTCAATTGGAGGAAGATAACAAAGAATGAAAATACATTTATAACGAGGATGATGACACGTTATTAATTATTCCCTAAAAGATCAAATTAGTAGTGATGATATAATAAATTCTTGATTGTCTCCACTTTTAATAATAGATTATAAACCAATTAAATTAGTTTTATTATGGAATTTTATAAAGGGTTTATGGTGTATTATAAGCATATTTTAGTATTTTTATATTCTTTTGAATTCTTTTATTGTTCTATCTTGAGGATTACGCCTCAATGAGTCTCAAGACTTAAGTCTCGCCCCACCGAGATAAAATGCCTCTATACCCAATTAAGCCTTTTTAAACACTTCCTATAGCACTTCTTGATTCATACATAAATGAAAAGGTGTATCAAGGGACCGTTGACCAATGTTAGCATTGAGTTGTCAGAGACCATGATTTCCATTCTTGATTTCCAGAGGTGCAATATAAACACACAGGCTATAAACTAAGTTTTGACGTGGTAAATGAATATGGTATTCGCAATAAGGTCATGGAGGTGAGCATACCTGCAAGCGCTCATAAGCTTTCTGCACAGCAAGAAACTTCTCTCTTCCTTCAGGATTTTTGTCTGGGTGATACTTCATTGCAAGTTTCCTATACTGTCTCTTTAGCTTCTCTTCATCAATATGTTCGATCTGCTTCGATATGTTAGGAATGCCCTCAACCACTTCAGAAGTTTGTTTGTTAGCGGCATCATCTCTGGTTACATCTTCAAGCGAAATCTCCAGTATCCTACAAGCTTCTTCTTCAGAAAGATCCATTGGTCTTCGTGTTAACTCTTCGCGCCACATTATTAGCAATGATTGCAAGAACTCAACATGTTCAACAATAGGCCAATTAAGAAATCTTATCTCATCACATAAGTTTCTTAGGTAATAGCGGTGACACCACATTTCATCTTTCAGCTCTGGATACGTCACTGGTGGCATCGGAGCATAATCATATAGAGAGTGACAATGCTGGGACAATTTCTGGGGAAAATCACCAAGATGCTGCATGACCTGAGAAACAATAAACAAACTTAGGCTGATTACAGTAATTATTCGGTACAACTACTCCTCACAGTATATAATTCTAGAAAGTAAATGGAATAAAATATGACAAACAAAAGGCAAACTCCCATTGTACAGCTATGTATACCTGGCGGATTAGATTGTCTGCTCGCATCTTATGCGTCCATATAATCTCTGGAGTATCAGAATCAGAAACCATTGCAGCTGCAAATGCAGCTGGACCACTACGTTCCAGTACATAGAGTAAAGACTCAGGTAACAGGCCACCTAAAACACTACGTTTTGCCAAAGGTAAAGAAGAGGAAACTGCGGCTTCTTCACCACCATGAAAAGCTTGATGAACATGAGTCACCGAGACGAGTTGAGCAATTGAAAGAAGATTAGAACCAGGATATGCAAGGGCAAAATAAAACGCGCCTGTACTGTATAATCTTATCATCGGCTTGGGATTCCTCGTAATAACAGCCTTCAATAAAGCGGCAGAGTTCTCAACAATGGTTGGTTCACCAAAAAGCATTGCCTGCATTTGCAAAATTTCATGAAAAACTAAAAGGACAATAGGGCAGCAAAATTGCTAGTCATGCCTATTTTTTTTTTGATAGATAATCGAATAATTTTATTAATCAAAGAAGAATACACATGAAGTGTATTATCAGCTTAAACAAGAAAGGAAAGACATAAAGTTAGACAGCCCCTCTATAAGATTGCTAGTTGCCGCATTAAACCAACTATACAAAGTCAGATAAAAGAGTTCTCTAATTTGCTTTGTGGTCCGAGTTTGGTC
>CAIGRP010055894.1:0-15372 GCA_903798385.1 Fraxinus cuspidata
TTTTCAATAATTACAACCCCTAGTAGCCACTTTGAGTCAATACACATATATAGCCTTTTTCTTCGTGCAATTATGTTATTCTTTTCTCTCCATATTGGAGTGTAGCCTATACACGTATTTTTTTACATTTTTACTTCCAAATGTGTAGTAGGTTTTAGATGTTTATTTGTGAAGAATAGAAACAACGAAAACAACAAGAGCTGATATGTGTTCAAGTAAAATGGATTGAACCAAAAAGAAAAGGAAAAGAAATATAGAGCTGAACCTTTAGCTCGAGACATATTTGATGTTATGTGTGTTAGGGTTGGCGATAAGATGGCTATGGCTTGACACAGACTCACACATTTTACAAGTGTTTTTGATATCCTGATAATCGTGACACTATTAATTTTTTGTGGTGTTGAGTTTGAAAGGGGCATGAGTTGTGGTTGAATTAGAACTTAACAATTTAAATTGTAACATAGACCAATCATTGATCATCTTGTTTTGCATAAAATTGCTAGGGACTAGCAATAAGCAAGTTGGGATGTGATAAGAGTACAAAATATATTTTCCCCCTCTTATTTGTTGTTCTCGTGTGATTATTTGATGTCCAAATGCACTCATTAACTTTATATTTTGACTTAGGTGGAAATTTGATGGATATGATGAAATTTTGAAGAAATAAGTGAAATATGGCCAAAGTTGAAGAAAATAAAAGTTGAAGGACCAAATTGCAATTACCCAAACGATGACTCGGAAGGCAAAAAGAAGATATGAAGTTCTGAGAGTGTTAGGCATCAATTGGATTAGGAAATAAGCCAAGGGGATGAAATATAGTCAAAGTATTATCACATATCCACTCCCAGCTGAAAAAGTTCTACTTCTAATTTCCAGTCTCAGTTTGAGACCCATTTTTGGCATGGGAAACATTCGAATTTGAAAAGTTATATTTATAAAATATTTTTAGCCCTTTGAGTCAGATTTCTAACACATCTTGAATCGGCTCAATCGGACATCAGAAGTGAAAGATATGATCAAAATACTAAATGTTGTCTTGTGGAAGTTATCTAAAGCTATGGGGTCACATAGCTTAAATTCAATGTGGTCGCATACTCTACTTCAGCGAATTTCAAGGCCAAGTTAAAATGTTCTATACGGTCGCATCCACTTATTCTATTCTGCTGCATAGAGTATTTTCGAGATGAAAATTCTGGTTTCCGAATTTCAGTCAACCACTTGTGGAAATAACTATAAATACGTGTTTTGAAACCCTAAACACAATGAGAAAACATAGAGAACTCCTCCATAATACTTTCTCTCATCTTTGGCTCAATAATCTCCATGAAGAACTAAAAATCTTTGTGAAGCTAGAAAGAAACTCAATCGGAATTGGTGATTTCATGAATATTTTGAAATTTGCTTAACCTTTACTAGATTTTTCATGGATTCAGTTATGCTTTTTCCATCGAAAAATTAAACTATTTGTTGAGTTTCAATTTCAATTAATTTATGTTGAGATTGGTTTCACTTTCTTTAAATTCTTCATAGATCCAGTCATGCTTGATTGAACTATTTAACATTTATTAAATTCTTCATATATCCAGTCATGCTTCTTTTCTCGAATGATGGAACTATTGTTGAATTTTAATCTAAATTTGACTTTATTGATGGATTGATCATTGCCTTATGCTTGATGTATATGATCGATTCTTGATTTCATTTTAATAAAAAGAATGTGAATGTGTTATACGAAGTTTAGATTCCAGGATTACAATTGAACTAAATTGATTTGTAACGTCAAATCTTTCTATTAGAGAGTTGAGATGAAGGCCTCTAATTGAGTTATAAGGATGAATAATTGATGAGATTGATGCAATCCAATTGAGGGAATTTCAATGCTTCCCTACCCCAAACATTAATTTTAATTTCATTATTTCAAACATTTAATTCTTAATTTGATTCGAACAATAAATTCTAATTCACAAACGAGAGAACATCCATCATTTTTTTTATCTTTTGAGCATTTCTTCCATTCCTTGTGCAATCAACACCCCATAACTGTGCTACAACTACCACTTTATTATTTGGGTATAATCAGCAAGTTTAATTGATAATCGTGTAGTTGAATGTATCTCTTAGCATATGAATTCGAACTAGAAATAGGGTCTGGTTGTGCTTAAGATAGGTTCGATTTATCATGGAAAAAAAACATAGTATTATTGATTGTCACAAACACTTGAACAACAGTAAACTACATAATTCAAGAATTAGAAATAGATACCAATAGGTGGATTCTAAATTCATTTCATTACTTGATAAAAATCACTCTTTTACATTATTAGTAGCTTAGTGTAGGATAATTACAAACAATCAAAACATCTCTTTTGTGTTATAACCATTGAATTTGATACAAAATAGTAATCTATAGTTAGTAATTATTTCTCATAAAATGATAACTCAACTAATCATATATTACTTATGAGTGATCCCCTATGTTTGCGGATTTTGTCCTAACAATGACTTTACAATCAATGAATGATGAAAAACATGGACTGATTAATAAATTATGAAAAGATAACAAATTCAATAAAAATTTCACTAATCAATTACTACCATGTAGCATAAACGGAAAGGACTTAATTACTACCATTGCCTCATTAGAAATATATAAATAGGCATACTTGGGAACCGAGAAAGGCGTGCAAAATCTTAATATCCTCTTTTCAAATAGTCATTTCTATTATAGCTCCTGTTTAGAGCATATAATTGGTGAGTTTAGGTGAGAAAGTCTTGACTATGTGAGAAGATTGTGTTAATCTCATTTTCGAAGTCAGTAAATTGGCACCGTATGTGAGAAATTGGAATGAAGGCAATAACGATATCATCGTTTTGAGTTAAAACCACTTGAAAAATTGTCTAAAAATGAGTTAGGCAGAAGCGAATCTCATCAAACTAGAACAATTGGATTCTAAAACTGAACTCCTTAGAGATTATCACAAGATATTGATGTTAATCCAAAGAGGCAACAAGAAGAGCCCAAAGAAGACGTCAGCGCTACCATTAACCGATATCACATAGAAAAGAAGACAACAAATCCATAAAGGAAAGGTCAGCAAGTTGGTAGCAAATCAACATTGGAACATCGTTGGATTCAAGGTAACTCAAAACCTAAATCTCTTCCAATTGAGTTTATTGATAATAAGAACGAAATTACCTATCCTCGTTGTAATGCTTTAATCATATGAGCAACAATAGTCGGTAATAGCTTTAATAACATGATTTTGGACATCAAAAGTTTGGTAAATATTATGTTTGAAAGTACGTTTGATCAAATGAAAACATATCATCCTTAGGCCCCCATGCTGGATGTTTACGATTTTACCAAAGATGGTTAGGTTAAGTCCTTAACGGACAGAATATTCTAGCGATGAAACTAGGGGTATACGAAGGAAACATAAATTTTATTATTGTCGATAGTAGATCCGCTTACGATGGGATCTTAGGATAACCTAGTTCGAAACAAATGAATATAATAGTATCCATTCTCAAGATATGCACAACATTTCTCACTTGCATAGGAGAAGATTGTATAAAATATAACTAGAGGGTTGTGCGAAGATGCTACCTTAGTACTCTAAGAGAGGCACATTGCGAATCCCTAAGGCCAATATGATACCATGATTGAAGTAAATAATCCTATAGATAAATTTAAGTTCGATGATTCATATCAGAAGCTACAAAAGTTTTGAAAGTTGGCAAAGATTTGGTTGAGCTTATGAAAAGCTTGCTAAAAACTTCATAAACATTGATGTGTTAGCCTGGAAGCTTGCTTATATGATTAGGATTGACCCAAAACCGGCATGTCGTGCACTAAGAATCGATCCTAAAGTAAGGCCTAAAAGGTGAAGAAGGCAACCAATGAGCTCCTAAAAATGTGAAGCTTTAACAAAGCAAAATAGATATGATTTTATTCGCAAAGCTCAATACTCGGTATAGGTCTATAATCCAGATCTAGTTCCAAAGATTAACAAGAAATGACGAACCTGTCAAGATTTTGTGGACCTCAACAAAGAATGTTCTAAAGATAGTTTTCTACTCCCCAAAATTGATCAACTGGTGGATGCGACTACAGGATACGAACTATTGAGTTTCATGGATGGATAATTCGAATATAATAAAATTCCCATGTATAAACCCGATGAAGAGCATATCGCCTTTGTTACTGGTCGAGGTGTATATTGCTATAAAGTCATACCTTCGGCTTAAAAAATACTGGGACGACATATCAACGACTAGTCAATAAAATGTTTGCAGACCATATGAGCAGAACAATGGTAGCAAATATTAATTATATGCTCATCAAAAGTCTTTAGGCTGTAAATCAATTGAAACATTTGGAAGAAGCATTCTATATTTTTTTCGGAAAATATCGTATAAAACTCAATGCACTTTAATGTGTATTCCTTGTCATGTCCAAAATTTTTTTTAGATTTCATGGTAAACCAACCTAGCATTGAGGTAAACCCTGATAAGATAAAAGCTCTCATAGAAATATGATCTCTAGCAAAACCTAAAGGGTTTAGAGTCTCACTGGAAGGGTTGTAGCCTTGAGCAAATTCATCTCATGGGCCTCTGATAAATTCTATCCTTTCTTTCAAGTGTTAAAAGGAGAAAAAAAAATTTAAATGGATAAGGAATGTGCATAGGCTTTCCAAGCCTTAAAAGAGCATATGGGAAAAGCCCTACTTTTAGCAAAACCGTTGAATGAGGAAAAACTATTGATCTGCCAGTATCTAAAGTAGTATTTGTATGCTCATTCTAGTAAGGGATGAAGGAAAGCAAGAATAACCAGCATACTATATAAGTAAAGTTCTTCAAAGTACTGAAGCTATATATCCACATATAGAAAAACTAACCCTCGCCCCAGTAGTGGCATCTCAAAAACTTTATCCATATTTCCAAAGTCACAGAATTGATGTGTTGAGTAACTTTTCATTCAAACAAGTGTTACAAAAGCTTGATGCATCAGGAAGGTTAATGAAATGGTAGGTAGGCACGCAATTAAAGCACAAGCACTGACAGATTTCATTACCGAGCTTTTAGACGTCCCTATTCCTGAAAATGAACTTAAATAGGAAGAACCTTAGAAGTTATTTGTTGATGGATCGCTAGGAGAAAGAGGTGTTGGAGCTGAGATAATCTTAACAAGCACAAAAGGGTACAAGTTAAAATGTGCACTCAGATTTGCATTCAAAAGAACAAACAATGTAGCTGAATACGAGGCCTTGTTGACAGGACTTCGGCTAGAAAAACAAATGCGCACCTAAATGATTGAAGTAAAAAGTGACTCATGGTTAGTTGTTAAATCAAGTCAATGGGAAATTTGCCGCTGAAGATAAAATGATGGCTAAATATTTGACCGAGGTTATGAGCTTGATATAATATGTCAACAATGGGTACGTTGATGCTTTGTCTAAATTGACAAGCATAAAAGATGCAAAACTTTTAAAACCATACCGTTGGAATTGCTAGTGAATCCATCAATTAGTTAAAAAAAATAAAGAGAACTTGTGGATTCAAGGGAAAATTCCTTAGATACAAGAAATAACATCATATATGAGGGATACAATTCTTCTTACGATAAAAGAGAACCAAGAATTATCTGCAAAAGTAGGTACGTAATCCTTTTGCTTAGATAAGTGGGCAATGATGAGGCATTGTATATATTAAGGGAAATTCACGAAGGCAGTGGCGGACCCAGCACAAAAGTTCAGCCCGGGCGGACGTTGACTATTAACAATCAACAATCAACAATCGTAAAACCGATGTCGTTTATTTTATATATATATATATATATATATATATATGAAAATAGAATTCAATACAACCCAAAATACTAAAAAAATACGCGATACAACATACTCTGTAACTGTGATTTTAGACAACTGCATTTTACGGGATCTCATGTTTTGAAAACATTGAACAACCTTCCTCCATCCATCCAAAACCTGCAAATTCAGATACAACGAATATAATCTAAATCTAATGTTGAACCTTCCTCCTCCATTCATCCAAAACCTTAACCAACTTGCCTTTCTCATCCAAATATACACACTCCCAAACCATAAGCAAAAACTTTTGAGCGGTGTAAAACGCAAGAAAAATTGTCTCCACAACATTAGCCTTTTTTTGTTTTAGAAGTTTAGATTAGTTTTACGAAAAATGACCCAAAAAAATAGTTAGTTTAGTTCATTATGTAGTTGATGTCTTTAGTTTCAAATAATAAAAAAATAAATAAATTGATAATGTTGGTGCTCGATAAACTGCTTATTGCAAAAGTAAAAAAGGTTTGTTGCTAGATGTCAGTACTGTTCAATAAATTCCATATCCTAAAATCCTAAGCCCTATATAATTCTATCATATAATGATATAAACCCAGCTCAATTATCCATACCTTAATGTACCTAAAATAGTAAAACCTAACAGCTAAGTCCATATAGTTAACCAACTCATTACCCATACATACACCGTAAATCATTAAGAGGCTCATCATTAATAGCCCAACTATACCAGTCCAAAACAAATGGGCCAAAACTAAAAAAAAAGGCCCACCTGAAATAATGATCTTCTTCTTCCCATTGTCTGTTTTCTCTGCAACACAAGCAACAGCACTAGTGATCTGGCGGCATTGATGGCTCCGGCGGACCCAGCACGGGCGGCCGTGCCCCCTCGCCGGGTGCTGGGTCCGCCACTGCATGAAGGTATATGTGGAAATCACTCTAGTGAACATTCTTTGGCATAGAAGGTACTGAAACAGGGTTACTGGTGGCCAACTATGAGAAAAGAGGCCATTGATTTTGCTAGAAAATGTGAAAAATGTTAAAGAGTTACCTCATCAACCATCACAAGACTTGATTACCAATAGCACTTGGCCTTTTGCAAAGTTGGGTATAGATTTTGTGGGACCCTTACCCAGAGGTAGATCCAACCTAAGGTTCATGATCGTGGCAATATACTAGCTCACTTGGAAAAATATTATTTGTTGGTTCCAAATCCTGAACTCTACTATCTCATATATGGACGCCTTTTTACCCTTAGTGATTCCTCCCAAATGCACATGTGTGAAAAATGTAAAAAACAAAAAAAATGACTGCTACTAATTGGTTAGCCACTTTCTCCTATTTCTCAATTTTGGCTATTTGCTAAAGCTGATGCAAATGGGAAATCATCCTACTCCCGAAGGCTCGTTGAATTAGAAATCTCTCAGATAGCAAAATGGCTTGCAAAGGCACTCGGGAAACACAATGGAGTCGACAAATATGATGATAGAACATCATCACCCCTAAATAAAGCCCT
Organism: Fraxinus cuspidata; assembly: GCA_903798385.1. Classification (NCBI taxonomy): domain Eukaryota; kingdom Viridiplantae; phylum Streptophyta; class Magnoliopsida; order Lamiales; family Oleaceae; genus Fraxinus; species Fraxinus cuspidata. The sequence continues at coordinate 7,339 of CAIGRP010055894.1, forward strand.
AGTAGAATTATTTTGAGAATCAGATTGAAAAAATATTCTATGGAATTATTTTTCCAAAGGATCAATGATCTTAAAAATTCTATAAAGAAAAAATATTCTCTACGCTTTAAGAAAAACTACAATAATGATAGTGGCATTATATTCATATTTTTTTAAGATGCGTCCTGACCTTTGGATCCCAATAGAATCAATAGTGATTATCCAAAAACAAATTAATCTTAACCTTTGAATTCGAAAAAGGCACATATGTGCATACAGTTCAGATCATGCGTGCTTACAACACGCATAAAAATACATGCACATTGGAAAATGTTTGAAGGGTGCAATTATAAAGGTGTCGTTTTATGTGATCACGCCTTAACTATCATTATTCCACAGAATAACCTTGGAATTCGTAGTATTTATTCCTTACCTCAAGTCCACAAGTTTGCCACTTAGCATAAATAGTTAAACTCGAACTTCAAAGACTATTTGTTTATACGATCTCATTTTTACTAAAAATTATCTACCAATAAACCAAGCCAAGAATTCATTAAATAGAATTTTAAGCTCGATGAATGTTAAAGGCCATATGATGAGAATGTAAAATGATATATTTTTCATCATTTTATCTTATGCTTTTGTGATTAATTGATGCCTAAATGTACTCATTACTCTAATATTTTGATTTAGGTTGCAATTGGATAATATGACGGAATTTAGAAGAAACAAGCAAAAAAGGACTTAAGTGAAAAACGTTCAAGGACCAAACTACAAATATCCAAAAGATGAATCAGAAAGCAAATCGAAGATGTGAAAGATTTGAAGACCAATTGATAGAAGGCATGAAGACTTGGAAGAAGATAAACAAGAAAAGAAACCAAGAATTGAGAAAAGTAAGTTTGATGACTCAAACGCAACAATTGCATAGATATCAATGCTTTGTGGTCGCATAGCATTAATACCTATGCGGTCGTATACATGGTTCCAGAAAAATGAAGGTCAAGTTTCAAATGATCTATGCAATTGCATGCATTTGTACTATGCGGTCGCATAGTTATTTTCCAAGATAAAAATTCTAGTTTCCAAATTTAAGTCAAACTCTTACGGAAACAAATAGAAAAACGTATTTTAAAACACTAGGTTGGTCCAAAACACAAACACACGCCCACATCCCCTTTTTCTCTCTTTTTGCTCTTAGAATTCTCATGTGTGACTAAACTTTTGTACTTGGTCGAAGGAAATTGAAGTCTTAGAACCAATAAAACTATGAGATCTAAATTATTTTCATTGTTTAATTCATGTTCTGTCTGCACATATTTTCATGATTGTTGTATTTAATTTCTAAGAGTCCTACTAGTTTATTATTTATTACAATCTATTGCTGGGTTAGATATCAAATATATAATTGTTTGATCCATTTAACTTGTAGAGCAGCTAAGATTTAATGGTTTTCTGCATCAGAAATTGTTAAATCTTGGGAAAAGCATTTGACTAAATTAAATACAACTGCTTGTGCTTGTGTTATTTAGCTTCATCGATCTTTCTGATTCTTAAGGCTGTTATTAAATTAAACCTTCAGTGCTTGTCTTTGGTTGTTTAGTAATTAGGGTTAATTAGATCGTTTGTTTTCTAATTGACTACAATTAAGAAGAGATGGGAAAACAATTCCAATGATGAATATTCAAAGTGTGAATTGATATATATTTGCAAGGATGACCGGTTGTAAATTTCCGACGGTGGATATTAACTTAGACCAAGGTTTGTGGTTTTGATTGCCTTCGATATTTTAATTTGAATTGTTCATTAGTTAATTTCTTTAAAACAATTTGTGTATAATCAAAACCCTCAATCCTTGTTTAAGCATAAAATTAGACGAATCACTCTGCGTAGAATGATCTTACTTCCACTACTACATTTGTTTTTAGAGGTAAATGTTTTATTTTTAGGTGCCGGCAATAGCACCCCAAATTTTGGCGCTGCTGCCGGGAGTAATTCTAGTTGATTTTTTGCTTCTTGATTGCTTATTCATTCTTAAAGAATTGTTAATTTTTGACAATGTGGTTTCGGTAGAATTTTGACTTTGAATGGACTAAGCCTTTGTATTTTGAAGAAAAACAACATTTTAAAATTTCATCGTTTTCTAGGGTTTTTAGGCATTTTATTATTTTTTTCGTATTTTAGCTTAGAATTTTTGTTCATTTTTCTCTTACTCTAGATTTTCCTTGCTTGTTTTTCATGATTTTTAAGAGTTTCCTTGACTGTGTATGACTGTAACTCGTTCTTCTAATCAAGGTGATTTGCAGTACGATCAAGAAATAGAGAGAACTTTGCGCAGGTTAAGGATTGGTACTCGGCAGAATTTTGAAGAGAACAATCTCGATCCTAATCTCATATTTGCTAGCAATTCAAATATGGAGGAGCATGAAGTCATGGCTAGAAATCGAACTTTGAAAGAGCTTGCAGCCCCTAATTTGAATCAACAACCATTATGCATAACGTTTCCTACTTTAGATGCTGCTACTACATTTGAACTAAAATCTAGACTAATACATCTCTTGACAACTTTTCACGGTCTTGCAGGTGAAGATCCTTATAACCATCTAAAGGAGTTTCCTGTGGTTTGCACGAGCATGGAATCCACGTGAGTGATTGAAGAGTAAATTAAATTAAGAGCCTTTCTGTTTTCCTTAAAGGATTCGGCAAAGGGTTGTCTCTGTTATCTACCTTTGGAAGTATTACCACATGGGACGAGATGAAGAGGTTGTTTTTAGAAAAATATTTTCCATCTTCAAGGGTAGCCAACATTTGAAAAAAAAATCTGTAATGTAAGACAAGACATCATAATATCTCTATATGCATACTGTGCGCATTTCAAGAAGTTATGTGCAAGTTCTCCCATCATCAAATTAGTGAGCAACTTCGCGTCACATATTTCTATGAAGGCCTTCTACCCACTGATAGGAGTATGATTGATGCTGCTAGTGGAGGAGCTTTAGTAGATAAAACTCCCGAGGGCTCAAGGAGCTTAATTACAAACATGGCGGCCAACTCTCAACAATTTGGCACTAGACTTGACCTTCTTTCTAAACAAGCTAATGAGGTAAATATCGCATCCATTGAACAACAAATTGTGAGTCTAAATTCTCTTGTTCATCAAATAGCTATAGGTAATATGTAGACAGCAAAGGCTTGTGGGATTTGTTTAGTAGTGGGACATCCAACCGACATGTGTCCAACTCTTTAAGAGGAATCCATTGAACAAGTTAATGCAGCGGGTGGTTTTTCTGGACAACCGTAAAGGAATTATGATCCCTATTTGAACACGTATAACCACTGATGGAGAGATCAGTCTAATCTTAGCTATGAAAATCCACAAGTAAATCAGCCCGCAACTCAAAATCTCCCAAATTTCCAGCAATATAAGCAACCATACCCTCATAGACAACAACCGAGCCAAACTTCCAATTCAAGTATGTCTTTAGAAGATATTGTTAAGACCTTTGCCACTAACACTTTGCAATTCCAACAGGAGACAATACAATTCCAACAAGAGGCCAGGGCAAGTATTCAAAGTTTGGATAATCAGATAGGCTAGATGGCAACCGTAATTAGTTGGCTATGGGTGCAAAGTTCGTGTAAACTACTATCTCAAACAATAGTAAATCCAAGAGAAAATGCCAGCGTAATTACCTTGAGAAGTGGTAAAGAGATTGAGATTCCGGTAAAGGTAGCATCACTGGAGCAAGAAAAAGAAAAAAATGTCGTTGTAGACACGAATGTTCCCAATGACAATAACATACCAAAGGAAAAGTTTCCACCTCTTTCTGATTATAACCTAGTACATCATTTTCTTCAAGCTTTAGCAGCATTTAGGAAATATGGACAAAATCAAGATCTATACGAAACTTTTCGTAAATGCGAGGTAAAAATTTCACTATTAGATGCTATTAAACAATTACCTCGTTATGCTAAATTTTTGAAAGAATTGAGCACAATTAAGAGGAAACGGAAACTTAAAGGATGTGAGAAGGTGAGAGTTGGGGAGAATGTCTTTATAGTTATTCAAAAAAAACTCACTGCAAAGTGCAAAGATCCAAGTATGTTTATTATTCCTTATACGATAGGTGACACTAGATTCAAGAAGGCCATATTAGATTTAGGAGATTCTATTAATGTCATGTCATATTCTATATATGCTTCGTTCAAACTTGGATCTTTGAATAACACTGGTGTTGTGATTCAATTGGCTGATAGATTTAATATATATCCTAAGGGTGTAGTTGAGGATGTCCTCGTGTAAGTTAATGATTTGATTTTTCCTGCTGATTTCTATGTGCTTGATATGGAAAATAGTGATCAAACTACCCATATTTTGTTAGGAAGACCATTCTTAAAGACATCTAAAACTAATATAGATGTTAATAATGGCACACGTACTATGGAATTTGATGGTGAATCTATTAAATTTAATATGTATGATGCCTTGAAATATCCTCAAGATAATAATCATGTTTATTCTATTGATGTGGTTGATTATTAAGCACGGAAGGTTTTTGAACTTGATGGAAAAGAAGGATTAGAAGTTTTCATTAGTAAGTATCTTAAGAAAGTGAATGAAGATTTCACCTTAAGCACGATTTGAGGGAAATGGTAGCAGTGTTGAATGATTTTCCTCAATTACAGAAGTCAGGTAACATTTTTGATATTACGTTACCAATTTCTAATGAGAGACTTGTACCCTCTGTTTTGCAGGCTCCCACTCCAGATTTGAAGCCTCTTCCTAGCCATCTCAAGTACGTGTTCCTTGGAGATGGAAGAAAGTTACCAATGATCATCTCCAGTAAACTTAGTGCACTACAAAAAGAAGTTGGCTATTCGTTGGACAATATCGGATATTAAAGGAATTAGCCCGTCTACATGTATGCATCGCATCTTACTTGAAGAGGGAGCAAAACCTTCTTGTCAATCACAAAGAAGATTGAAGCCGCCCATGATGGATGTAGTGAAGAAAGAGATCCTCAAACTTTTTGGAATTGGAGTGATTTACCCTATTTCGGATAGCACTTGGGTAAGCCCGGATCAAGTGGTTCCTAAAAAGACTGGAATAACTATTGTGAAAAATCAGAATGATGAGTTAGTTCCTACTTGTGTTCAGAATGGCCGTTTGTAAGATTATAGAAAAATAAATGATTGAAAGGTTAGCTAGTCATTCTTACTATTGTTTCCTTGATGGTTATTCACGTTATTTTCAAATTGCATTTGCTCCGGAGGGTTAAGAAAAGACAACTTTTACATGCCCATTCGGGACTTTTGCATATCGTCTCATGCCCGTTGGACTTTGCAACACGCCAACCACTTTCCAAAGGTGTATGGTTAGTATATTTTCAGATTATATTGAGCATATCATAGAAGTCTTCATGGATGATTTCACAATTTATGGAGACTCTTTTGATAATTGTTTGTATAACCATATGCTTGTTCTTCAGAGATGCATAGAAACTAACCTTGTGTTAAATTCTGAAAAATGACATTTTATGGTTGAACAAAGTTTTGGGACATGTTGTTTCATCTAGGGGGATTGAGGTAGATAAAGCTAAAATTGATATTATTCAATCTTTACCTTATCCCACCAGTGTACGCGAAGTTCGTTCTTTTCTTGAACATGTAGGTTTCTACCGTAGATTCATCAAAGACTTCTTCAAAATATTATTACCCCTATGCAAGTTTCTACAAAATGAGGTGGCTTTTGAGTTTGATGAGGCATGTAAAAAGGCATTTGATAAGCTGATGGAACTGTTGACATCTGCCCCAGTTATCCAACTCCCCAACTAGAACTTTCCTTTTGAGATAATGTACGGCGCAAGTGATTATACAGTGGGCGCAGTTTTAGGTCAAAGGATTGGAAAAACATCCCACGCTATTTATTATGCTTCCAAAATTTTGAATGATGCCCAGAGAAATTATTCTACAATGGAAAAAGAACTTTTAGCTATTATTTTTGTTTTAGAGAAATTTTGATATTATTTACTTTGTACTAAGGTCATTGTTTCCTCTGATGATACAACTCTTCATTATTTGAAGACAAAAAAAGAGGCAAAACCAAGATTAATAAGATGGATACTTCTCTTGAGTGAATTTGATTTGGAGATCAAAGACAAAAAATAAAAAAGAACAAAAAATCACGTTGTAGATCATTTAAGTCGTTTAGTTCATGTAAAGGATGAACTTCATCTGCAGGAAACATTCCCTGATGAGCACTTGCTCTCTGCGAGTGTATCCTAATATGTTACCTCATGGTTTGTCTAGGGTTCAAAGAGATAAGGTCAAGTGATGCTAAATACTATATGTGGGATGACCCATACTTATGGACGCATTGTACAGATCAAGTGATAAGAAGGTGTGTTCCTGAAAATGAGATTATTTCTATTCTCACATTTTGTCATTCTTATGCTTGTGGAGGTCACTTTGGAACTAAGAGAACGACGAGAAAAGTGCTAGAATGCGACTTCTGTTGGCCATTTTTATTCCGAGATTCATATTTGTTTTTGTAAGTCATGCAAACATTGCCAAAAGACAAGTAATATATTCCAATGGAATGAGATGCCATAAGCACCTATACTATTTTGTGAAATTTCTAACGTTTGGGGCATCAATTTCATTGGACCGTTCCCTATATCTTTCAGTTATGTTTACATTTTGCTTGCTATTGATTATGTGTCAAAATGGGCGGAAGCTAAGGCCATCAGGACTGATGATTCTAAAGTTGTTGCAGATTTTATCAAGTCTAACATATTTTCCAGGTTTGGAATCCCAAGAGCTCTAATAAGTGATCGAGGCACTCACTTTGTAATCGAACTGTGGAGACTTTGGCCAAAAAGTACCATGTGACCTACAAGGTTTTGACTGCATATCATTCGCAAACTAGTGGCCAATCAGAAGTGTTAAACATAGAGATCAAGTCCATCCTTGAAAAGATGGCCAATCCAAGGAGAAAGGATTGGAGTTTGCATTTTGATGATGCCTTGTGAGCATATAGAACTGCATTTAAGAAACCCATTGGTATGTTACCTTATTGGTTGGTGTTTTGGAAAGCATGCCACCTTCTAGTTGAGTTAGAACATGAGGCTTATTGGGCTATCAAGAGTTTTAACATGAAGATGGATGAAAGTAGAGAACATAGGAAGTTGCAATTACAAGAATTAGAGGAAATTCGCAATGATGCCTATGAGGGTGCAAGGATTTACAAGGAAAAGATGAAGGCTTTTCATGACAAGATAATCGATAGAAAGGAGTTTAAAGTTGGTCAAAAAGTCCTATACCATTCACGACTTCGTTTGTTTTTGGGTAAGTTGCATTCTCGTTGGGTTGGACCATATGCACTTGAAATTCAAAGTTTAGCGACTTCCAAAGTGTTCAAGGTTAATGGCCATAGGCTCAAACCTCTCTACGAAAATCTCCAAGTAGAGAATATGACAACACTGGATCTTGAAAATCCAATTTATACTGGTTGAAGAAGGAAGCGTTTATTCAAGTCAATGACAATAAACAAGGCTCTGCTTCGGAGGCAACCCAATGGGAGTTCGCTCATTTTATCTTTTTTATTTTTACATTCATATTGTAGTTATTTTTGTCATTTTCTTTCCATTTCATCTTAAATTGAGGACATGTAAGCTTTAAGTGTGGGGGAAGGGATTTAGGTTGTGTTTGATTTGTTTTGATATTAATGTGAGTTTAAATTTTGAGGAACAAATAAATAAAAAATCGAAAAAAAAGTGGTGGTTTTCCACAATTTTTGGTTGTGCACGCTATTTACTAGATTCAATTAAGCTTTTGAAGAACTCATAATATGATTGAATAAGTAATCTTCCAACTTAGAGTTAATTAGTCTAGTTATTTTCTTTGACGATGGTAGTAACTAAATTTTGTAGATATCAACCGGTAAGATTTTAAGCCTTTAGATTGACACATACATATTAGTCTCACTATTTTCTTTCACGAGTGATATTCTTCCATGGATTTGTTTCTCTAGACCTTGCCTTGATTCTCTTGAAG
>CAIGRP010055900.1:0-26895 GCA_903798385.1 Fraxinus cuspidata
AGTCAAGGGGTTCGGTCACGTGAACTTTAGGTAAAATTAACATAACAACACACAAAATTTAATTGATACAAATTTTAAACAAACAAGAATGTAAACTAAGAATAGGAAATAGTAGCTTCCCTGTTATTCGTCGAAGTAATTGAACGCTAAATAACTGATCTCCAAGGCAAAGAAACAGTAGCTTCCCGTTTGAAGTAACTGAATCAATCAGCAGGTCAAGAGAGGTATTTGCAAAATATTAAAAATACTCTTTTTTTTTCACACTATTCTTTTTTTTTTCACTTTTTTTTTACTAAAAATGAATTACAAAATGGAAGTCTAAACTTAGGCTCGATTCCAAATCAAAATACACTAACTAACATTAGAGGCCAATACCAACTCAATGTTACCAAATAAATAAATTACCAAACAATAAACAAAACTGAGCCCAAAAATTCGAGTTAGTTACTAGGTTTTGCACACAGCTAATGGCCTTAACTTCTCCCGATTTCTCTCTCCTGGTCACCGGTGCTCCTCTTTCTCGCTATCTAATTCTTCCCGTCCTCGCCTCTGCAATGGTGGCCGACTGGAAGTTGAAGGTCTGGGCATCGATGTTTGGTGGCGGCGGTTGGCGAGTTTATCGGTTGAGTGGCGGATGACCAGTAATGGCTGGAGACTGGTTGTTACGGGTTTGCAGCTTTGGCGGTGGATGGTAGTTTGGGCGGCGACTGACTGGTAAGGTGACTGTCAGGCGATTGTGGGTTCGTGTGAATTGAGGTTCCGGCTTTTGTGTTTGATTTGTGGCTGAGGTTTTGGTGCGTTGTTGGGGAATGGGTGAACGCAGAGGTGGGGACGTCGTGGTGGTGGCAGGCGGTAGTGCTGATGTTGGGCCGGGTTAGGGGTATTTCAATCACTGTGTTATGTATGGGTTTTGTATGGAAATCAGGTTTGGCCGTGAACTGTGGAGGTGGCGTTAACTGTGGATGCTGTTCAAGGGGTTTGTTGATGATTTTAATATTGTCAGCGGTGTATGTGTATTGAGTAGATGTGGACTGGAATTTAGATAGAAACTTCACGGGAAGACAGTACTGGATTGTGATGAACTATTGACCAGATTTTGGCTCTGATACCAAATTTGATGTAGAACGAGGAAGAATTAAGAAGCAAGAAGAAGAAGGAGAGGAAGAAGAGAGAAGAAGAGGGGAAGAGAGAAAAACGCGGTAGCCGCCAAACGCAATTTTATTCAATCATTTCATCAACTGTCTCAATCAACAAATGAAATATCTAATAAATAGCAACAACCTAACTTTATGGGCTTGGGCAACCCGCTAGTACAAGCCCAACAATAAGAAACATAAATTATAAGTCCAATAACAATAACAATAAGGGGAAGAGGGAAAAACGCGGGAGCCGCCAAACGCAATTTTATTCAATCATTTCATCAACTGTCTCAATCAACAAAAGAAAAATCTAATAAATAGCAAAAACCTAACTTTATGGGCTTGGGCAACCCGCTAGTACAAGCCCAACAATAAGAAACATAAATAATAAGTCCAATAACAATAAAAATAAATCTCGATGATGTCCGCATCATGCAATTTTATGCTTCAAGTCTTAAAATATGAACCTGAAAATTAATTTATGAGTTCAAACAAACTGTTGAGGCTGTATATGAAAATTTAATGATCTTTGTACAAAAGATTTCAATTAAGTGTTTTTCAATTGTATGGTTGTAGATTTTTAGACATCATTAAATTACCCCTAACCCTAGAAAAGATTTCAATCTTATATACACTTTTGCTAAAATATTTAGTCTCTGGCATCTTTTTTTTTTTTGAATAACTATGTTATTATTTTCTGTAATGTTTATGATCTAAACAAAAAGTACTAAAAAAATTGCCTTGTTTGGTAACCCAGATTTTCATAAATTCACCTAAAACCCTTTCAAAAAACGTGATTATATAGCTCGGTGCTCCCTTGAACATTTAACAGTTAATGGGGGCGTTTATAATAACATAGGCAGCTCACAAAATTCTCTTAGTAATTGGTGGATTGTGTGATCAGTGATACAGAGGGACTTATTTGTATATGCTGCAGATGGTATATAGTTTTGTTTAGTTGATGAAATGTATCCACTTCGTCTTTGTTAGTTCTGATTGATGTATCATACTTTCACTTAAGATTATTGCTTGTGAATCATGAAATCACCCTGGAATGAATATTCTTTTGAGTTCTTATCTGTGAGGCTCCTCGTCTTTTGTTATTAGGAATTCAAGATACCAAAGCAACACAAGTTTTTGTGTACCAGACAAACTTATTCTGATAAATATCTCTTTTATTCAACATTTCTTTTATCTAAACATTATATGCTATTGTTCATCAAGCAATCTCTTTCCATGTTATGTAATCCATCCACACGCTATCATTTAGTGCTGGCAGGCTGCTTGTTGTGGACCTTATATGATCACATTTTTAAGACCATGTTATTCAGAAACGGCGTGAAGCAGAGTTTTGTGAGACGTGATGCACTGCTCCTTAATTTATAAATGTGCATTTTCAATCTTGTAAAATTGTGAAACAGATCCCACATGATATATAACTAGTTTAGCTTTTGTATTATATTAACATGAGGTAGCAGACTCACTTGAAAAAGGAACTGAGCATGAAGACGAGTATATGATCAGTGAGAAAGAACTCCTAGTAAACAGGTGAAATTTCTGTGTCCATGATCTACGTTGTAATCAGAAACTAGTGAGATCTTTTTTTACTTTTTGTTTTCTTCAGTTTGTTTGGGTGGTAAAGGTGTGGGGTGTTAACTGCTGTCTTCAGCTCACATGCGATATGACATTTTAGATTTATTTCAATACCCAAAGATATGGGTGCCTTCAACTGCAGAGCATTTGTTGCAGGAATAGTGAGGGTACGTGTTTCATTGAACTATGATTTTTTTGTTTTAGTCGTGTCGTTAGTTCTGACGGGCTTTACTTCATCTTGAAGGGAGTCCTGGATAATGCAGGTTTTCCAGCTGTGGTAAGTGCACATTTTGTACCTGTGGAGGGGCAGCAACGACCTCGAACAACCATTTTGATAAAATTTGCTGAAGAGGTAATTCCTGAACATGTGTTCTTGAGATCATTTTTCTAAATAAGTGCATTTGGTTAAATCCTTGGCTAATGGCCTAACAGCAAAAGAGTTACTGGTTTCAATATGACGATAGCATCTTCGTGTTGTAAGGCCAAAACTAATGTCTGTAGTCCGACCCTGTACCCAGCTAATCAATTTGTAACCCAACCTAGTTTCAAATTCTTTCAAAAACAGACTGACATTTCTTGCTTTTCTGTGTGCTAATTTCTTTTCAGGTAATACAAAGAGAAGCAAGACTAGGTTGATATCTGCTTATGATTTTTCCCAATAGATTTGCCTAAACCGCAATCAGAAGGTGTCTGAATGACAAGATTTCTGGTGAAACAAATCGCATGTTTCCATGTAATACTTGTTGAGAGTAGCAATTTGCATTTCTTCCGAGGCTTGATTATACTTTGTGCACTTTTTCACGCAAGAAATGTACTGATCAACAAGTATACTTGGAAATACATTGAAAATGTGGTATTGTCAGATAGCAACTGGTGGAAAATTATATCTGTGAGTTGCCAGGGGATTTCCATGGTATATGGGATGTTAAATTGACCCGTGCAAATTCAATGCAGCGCAGTCAATATTCATCATTGGGTTGTGGTCGAAAAAATATCAGGGTATACTGGCCTGTTTGCTGCTGGTTGTCTATTGGGCGCATAGATGACTTTAATGGTTAAAGCATTGACTCACTAAATAAAATTTTATTAGTAGGTTCAATTGATTTGCTATCATTACACTTGAGCTTCGCTACCACTTGGTCCCAGCTAAAATATTTATGCTCATTTGTTGATACTAAGATGGAATTACTACACAACTAAAACATGATAAACTCGACTTGTAATGAGGTGATTCTAAAGCAGAAAAAACTGGAAGGCCCTCGACCTTTAAAGCGACATGGTTTCGTTCAATGTTGTTATCTTGACAACAAAGAAGAGTTTGACCCTGGGTCCAAAGACCCTGAATGTAGAAGTTGAGGATGAAGCTTAGAGGTGAACCAAACCTTCAAGTTCCATACTTTTATCACAATTTGATTTCAAAAGTGCATTTAAAGTCACAATCAGCAGCAAAGCAAGATGCACTATTTGGCTTTTAACATATTTGGTCAGGATTATTGGATATTGGATAGTGCTCAAAGTGAAGTAAAGAAAGAGTTGGACTTTTGCTAGTCCATAAAAGTTCATAGAATATAATACCAAAAAGACCATAAAGGGATGCCTTCTTGCATTACAGTGAACACTGGAGGAGATTTACCAACACAAAATTTAAAGAAATTCAGCTTGGTAAAGTAGATTGAATGTGGACCTTTATCGTTGGTACGCATCAAAAGATGACACTACTGCATACAAAACGTGTTGATCTATTACGTGAGCATGATAAGCAGACATCCGGTTGGAAATCGTCTATGCGGACAACATCGCTTTAAAAAGTCTTCATAATTATCTAGAGGAAAGAAACGCCGATTGTAAGATCTAGCTAGCGAAGTAGATATTAAAATAAGAACATAAATGAATTACAATGCGAAGTATACGAAAGAGTTCGGTAAAGAGCATGCTTTAAGAGAGATGAGACCATTCACCTGGCCCCAAATATGGATACCTTGTTCAGTTAAACATGGTTACTGCCTTAAGTCTCATACAAAAGAAGGGGATAGTAGAATGAGAACTAGACAGAAAACAGAAGATACAGTTAAAGTGAAAAGGACACGAGTACTCAACACAAGATGGAAAAGATGGAGGACGAGCTAAAGGATAAATGGAGATATTGGAAGGTTCCCTACTGTGAAAGGGGGAAATAAAACAATGAATTCAGGCAACTTCCACAGAACTGAAAGCGATAATTTTTTCCTAAAAGTACGACATTCACAATGAAAGAGTTATTTATACACAAGGATAAGTGCAATTTTGACAGCCAATGTAAGGTTAAGTCAGTTTGATTTGCCCTTTTCAAATGCAAATGCAACAAAAAACCTGTTCAACCAACCTCCCAGCAGGAAAATAGAAACAGACTCATCAATTCTAATTCTAGATATTGTAGAAGAAAGCAGAACGGGAATTATTAAAAAGGAAAGCACACGTATCAAAAAATTTGCGACAGTAAATAAATGGTTCAGAGCATCAAGACAAATTTTTTTCTTTTAATCGCCCATTTATGAAAATTGGTGCGTGTCAAGACTTTAATGAAAAAAATGAAAATGACTTGCACGTTAGGGGGCATGTTGAACCACTTAAGGGGAAACAAACAGAACAAGAACCCAATAACCTAATGAAGTAAAATAATAGATACAGTACAAGGGAAGCCATCCCAATACAGATAAGCATGTTAGGACAAGTATATAATCCTCAAAGAAGAATGGATGCCACCAAACGAGCAAGGCAATGGAATTACTCATATTGTTTCACCAGTTATCTTTTTCTATTCCGTTTTATTGCTTATAGGCTTATTTATAGCCATTAACTGTCCAATGTCCCATAAAAATTAACAGTGTAGCAATGAATTTCATTACTTATAATGCCAGCAAAGCTATATCCTGAACATTTTAACTAAAGAACTATGTTGCATTAATTCTACTTTCAATATAAAAAAAAAAAAAGAAAAAAGAAAAAGGGAATTCATAACTAGATAAAAGTGCGGTGAATCCCCTTGGCTCTTCAAACCTATTTGCTGTGAGTTTTGTAGTAATATAGCTGTTTTCCACCATCTCCAGCAAACTACCATTATTCTAGAATAGCTAAACCTACTTAATTTAATTTCATAAGAAATTTTCTCAATGTCATCATTAGGCTTCAGTCTTTGTGGTCTCTCCCACGGAAAAGGAAAAGATCTCTAACCTGTGTACATAGGAAAGAGCAGTGCATTAAGAAATATGGCAATGCAACACTGAAAACAGTCCTTTACTGTTTTATAATTTAATTTTTACTTCAATTTATATCTCCAGGAAGACAAATGGAAGGAAAATCGTTTTTGGGAAACAGTTTCCTTTGGTAACCAAACAAGCTACACATTTCTAGCCATTCAAGTTATCCTACTTATTCTCTAGGATAGGAAAAAAGTAAAAGAAGTGTCCATAAATGGAGTCTCAATATAAGACAGTTAAGCAAATGCGTGCAAGCGATTTCAGTGAAACAATTTTAGAGTTCACAGTATATTTGATTTCTAATTCATTTCATTCAAGTAAAAATTTGCAAGCTTGGTTGATTAATCTGTTCGGTCCTAGTAGAAGATGGACACATCTTGAAATTATCAAAATTCATATGATATTCACAGATCAATGGAGGCTGGATAATTATGTATTTTTTGTGAGTTATGGGAGACAACTGTGCAATGCAATCTAACCCCCACATTCTAATGCACAAGGGACCCTACAAATGTGCAAGATTTCTTTCCCTTTTGATATTATTTTCTTAAAATTTCCCAGACGCTCATTTATGTTCAGATTCCAAGAACAAATTAGCTCAATTTCCCACATCCCAAATTTTCAAGTACAGCCTATTTCTCTCTAGGAAACTAAGAATGCAAGTTGCAGAATGAAATAAGGTATTAAACTTCTCATCTATCAGGAAAAAGTGAAACAAAAGGGATTCTTCCCTACTAAACTAGCCAAATGGAAACATAAGAACGCATCACGGTGCTTCATATTCAACATATCCTTATTCATCAATCAAACAGAATATAACTCAATGAGAAATGTTTGACACAAAGGAACGCCAAATAATTTCCAGGCAGTTGACAGTAAAACAAACTTTACAATAGCCACAGTTAGAAAAAAATATAGCATCTTTAGCCAAACAAATGGCACCCAAGATATCATGTTTGTGCCAATGAAATAATAATCACTGTTCATGTATTAACACCTATTTCTGATAAAGAAAAGTGGCCAACTGAAGACCAGAGAAAGAGAGAGAGAGAGAGAGAGAGAGAGAGAGTTAAAGACTTGGTCTTCTCGAGAAGATAAAGAATAATAAGAACAATAAACTAGTCTTATTCTCAATAAATATGGGAATTCATTTCGTAACATGTGAAAATGTTTTGAGTTGACTGTCAACTTAACTCAATCCTCCTCCATCCAGAATTGGACTTAAAAAAGAAGACAACACCTATCCCAATAAATTCCTATCATATGTGGCAGACTTGGTCTTTGTAGTATTGCACCTGTATCTATTGTCCTTTTCATCTTTCTAGTTGCTCGATCACAATTCAACTTTAAGTGGATTCATTTCTCCTAGTTACTGGATTTCTATATTTTTTATTTATAAATAATGATTCTGATGAGACTTAATGGGTAATTTTTTAACATGAGAATCATCTTTTACTATGATAGAAATATATCCATATGACCTGAATTCAGGTTTAGCAAAAAATGAAATAATTCATAAAGGACCTAAAGGTTAAAACAAGAAGAAATAAAGATAGGTGACTTAGATGGATGGTTCATACTTCATATCGTCACAGCTGATTAGGTGACTTATCGCAGCTGAATATTACATCATTGAGTAAATCCAATTCATGATATCAAAAGCACCCAATAGCATAGTCTCTAGAATCCAGCGACTTAAAATAAATAAATAAATAAATAATGGCCAGGCATGCAGGTTAATTCTATTAGGTCATTCAGATGAACAATGAATTACCCATACCTGATAATCTTCTTCATCAATGAACTGGCACTCCAGCAAATCCAACAACCATATTCCAGATTACATATATAGATATGAAGTTTGATTCAAAAGAGAAATTGTGTGCATTGAACTCAATGCTATTAACACCACAAACAAAATACCAAACTTCATCATGAATGCTTTAATTATGCTTCTTGGCTCATAAAAAAACTAGATCCAAGACAGAAGGGTAGTAATTTAATTTTCTTCCGGAGCAATCAACCAACTTTTAAATTTTAAATCGATAATAATGTAGCCAGCATAAATATCATGTTTAGATCAAAGGATGCATTTGTCAGTTCCAGGTCCATAAAGATATGATTGATTGTTGAAAGAAAGGCATCAAAGGATATGGATTCTTTCTCATTTATCAACCACAAAAAACTGCAACAAATTTCAATGAATAGAAAGTGCTTTACTCGTTAATCAGATTCTGCTGGCTTTTGAGCAGCAATGGTCAGAAGATAAGCAATAATGATTCTGATCCGCCATTAAGTCTTCAAGGACAAAGATTAAAAGAGATGATCTTCATTGTGAAACAAGATTGATGAGCAAAAAAAATAAAAAAAAAGCTCAATTGTGTCTCATGAAATCTCACAGAGAGATTAGTGCATTATTATTTAAACAATCTTCTTCTTCTTCTCTCTTTAAGCAAGAGCCCTAGAAGAAAATGGTCGATAAACTTCAAGACAGTGCAAACTAAAGAATTAAGTTTAGTCGATCCAATCTATGAAAATAGCAGAAGAAGGTGTTAACAATCAGTATGAAAGAAACAAAAATATCTGAAGGAAATGATTTGGAAGTTATAACGAAATAAAAGGACAAACAGAAAGAAGGCAATATTTATTCTCAAAACAGGTTCTTATTTCACTTTATAAATTCATATTTATTTTCACTTAGTAAGCAATCTGTTCATTCTCAACATCGAGACCATACAACACACCAGCATATTTTTCAGTCAAGCCATTAAAGAAATTCTCTTTCAACTTGATGAATGTACAACAAGTAAGCAAACTATCAGAACCAGCTTGATGACAAATGCCGACACGCTCCACTTCCAAAAGCTCGGCAAGGTTGTTTAGTCCACCATGAAGGCTGTTGCAGAACCGAATCAGATGCTTGATATCATAGACAATTGGGAAGTACATCTTGATCAAATCCAAGTACCCCGCCTGAGTATCCGGCAGACTCTGGCATGTCAACAGCTTCAGCAAGTACCCAAAATCATAGGCACTGTGAAAAGTCACCCACTGCACATTATCGTTCAACACTATCCCTGACGACATTAGAAGCTCGCTAAAGCGGTAAGCATCAATACCCTGCTCATTATTTTTCTCGAAATTAATGCCACTGTGGCTTAACAGCTCGATAGAGTCATGTGCATAAACATCCTCATTGCGATCAAACTCACGGAAATTGAATTGCCATACACAGTATTTCCCAGTATCACAGGTGGGAAGGTTTCCCTTCGCATCAGAAAAAGTGAGGCCCAACTGAATTAGCTTGAGAAGATCCACATTGGCCTTCAGAGTGTGAAAATGATACTCAGAGGAGCTCTTGAAATTGCCCAAGGGACGAAGAACAATGCCCGGAAACTCAGTGTCCATAGCAATATACGGGTAATCATCTACGATATCACGAATCAAAGCAAACTCATATTCAAGATTGTCATTCCAGACCTCCCTTATGTGAATTGTATCGCTTGTAGGCAAAACAGTCATTTTATCATGAAATTTACACCAAACAAAACAGGAGATTTTCAAACCTAAATCTACAGAAAACGGAAATAGAGAAAAATTAAGAAAAAAATAAAATCAAAATTCAGAATCCGAGAAAAACCCAGATAAATAAAAATAAGAAAAAGACCATTAATTCAGTAAACTTGCGAATCGTAGCTGAAAATAGAAACAAAGAGATGGAGATCTGACCTTCAAGATTCGAGGTTTATGAGCAAAGGGTTCAAGATATATACACATGTATCTTTGGTGGTCCAATAAAAAGCAAAACGAAGAATCTTGAACAACTTCTTTTTTCCCTTCAAGTGCGAAATCTTATTGTTTTTTTCCTGGGAAATAAGAGCCAGGGTTTTGCAGAGTGTGATAAATATGGGTTTGAAGGTCCCCTTAACATCAGTAATCAAAAGTGAAATCTCTGCATGAAAGAGTATAGAGAGAGAGTATGAGCCTGAAATGTGTGTTTATACGTGTACGCATATCTGTCTCTCTCTTAGCTGGTTGCTGATGTGCTTAGTCGATTTTTGATATTTTCTACGAAGCCAACCTTATTTTTCGAGGAAATCTATTATTTATGCAAATGTAAGTGACAACATGTTTTCCCATTAGTCCGAAAATACAAGATTAAGTCCTGACCATCATTATTTGAAATTTCTTTTTTTATATGTTTATTTTAAATTACGTATTCACGCAAATAAATATTGATAATATAATAAAATATTGGAAAAATTGTAGTCGATGTACCAAACCTTTCAGTTAGTTGCAAACTTTGTCCAAACCTTTCTTTGTACTACCCACAGCACCAAACCTTTAGAAAAATAGCAATCCAAGTCTAAAATAACGGTTTTTTGTTAGTTTGACCAAAAACTCTCAATTGACCCAGAAATTAAAAATCTAATAATTTTCTCCGAATAAGATAAGAGCATTTTGGACATAATAAATTTTCTCTATTCAATCAAAAATTAGAAACCCACCCCACTCCACCCCACCCCACCCCATCTCTTTCCTCCCCCAACCCCCTCAACCCTAAACCAAAGCAACTTCCACCCTGCCGTCGACTGCCACCTCCGGCACCACCACCTCAACGTCAACCCCAACGCGACCTCAAAACCAAGCACTACCACAACCACCACCTCAAAACCAGCAATTCCCTCACTCGAGAAGAAAACTTCCAATTCCAGCCATTTTCAAAACCTTCAAGAGGTAGCTAAACGACCTATTAGCAGATTTCAAAATCAAGATTTTTAAATTAGATTTCAAAACCATTAGCAGATTTCAAACCCTTCAAGAAGTAACTAAACTAGCTATTAACAGATTTCAAAACCTGCAGTCAATTTTCGTAATGGTGAAGAATCCACGAAAAATCCAAAAATAAAAATGGAGAAGAAATGATTAATTTCAACATGATTTGGTCTATCTCCGTTACCAACTGATAGAATTTGATTAACATAATCAATATATATTCAAGTCCCATTAGCAGATTTTTCCACTTGCATATGAACAAAAGTAATCAAATTTTTCCACTTACAGATTTTTGCCACTGAGCACTCTCCCGAAAACCCACATCAAAAACTTTTGTGGCCAAGACTAAAGTGGGCTTTTGTGTGCGAGGGAGTTGCTGCTTTTAAGGAAGTGGTGGTGGTGGTGTCGGATTTCGAGGCAGTATTGGGCGACGTTGAGGTTGTGGTGCAAGATGTGGTTGCCGACTGCTGGGAGGTGACTGTTTGTTTTTGGGGTGTTGGGGAAGAAGGAGATGGGGGTGGGGATTGTGGTTTTTTTTTTTTTTTTTTTTTTTTTTTTAATATTTGATTTNGGGGGGGGGGGGGGGGGGGGGGGGGGGGGGGGGGGGGGGGGGGGGGGGGGGGGGGGGGGGGGGGGGGGGGGGGGGGGGGGGGGGGGTTTGGGGTTTTTTTTTTTTTTTTTTTTGATATAATAGGAAAATGTATTATGTCCAAAATGTCCTTATCTTATTTGGAGAAAATTATTAGATTTTTAATTTCTGGGTCAACTGACAGTTTTTTGGGTCAAACTAACGGAAACCGTTATCTTGAACTTGGGCTGCGATTTTTTTAAATGTTTGGTACCGTGGGTGGTACAAATGAAATGTTTAGATAAAGTCTGCAACTAACTGAAATGTTTGGTACCTCGGCTGCAAAAATATTTTGTACATAAATTCAAAAAATTTCCATACTTTTTAATCACACATTTTTTAAAAAATCATTATTCAAAACTTTATTTTTTCCAATTAATGATTGTCAAACGTGGGCTAAACATTCTATTAGGAGATCATTTTTCTTTTCGTAAAAGATATATTATGATTAAAAAAATTTATGAAAACTATTTATTGGTTAGACTTTCACATTAAAATTGTACTGCTTCGAAAGACGCAAATTGTATTGTCAATCACATGGCAAAATAAAAACTAAAACTTTATGTGACATCTACTTTTAATAATGGAATAATAATATTTTTTTTTTCTATAATGTCTTTTCTCTAATATGGAAGGACATAGCTACTACAAATTCAATATCTCATGAGGAGTTTGATCCTAATTCACGATAGACACTGATGTTTCAATGAAATACTATATTAAATTATGTAATTAATAAACGGTTTATGGCATATTTTCATCTTATTTATCATTTTAAGTTATTATGCAACATGGCTTGCCGATTGTCAAATTGTGCATCATAAAAGAATTGTTAACATAAGACAAACAGTCTTGCTACAGAGGGTACTACAGTTACCCACACTTTGACAATGTCAAATTGACAATTTTTTTTTACTCTGTGTGAGACGACACACATTTTTGCTATTGATTTCAAGAACGCTTAAAATAATAAATGTTACATATTTCCACACATCACACAATGTCAACATTAATGTTTACTTTGAATGTACAAATAGCATATTCCCAAGACAAATATGTTTGACGATAGAGTAAGATAAATTTAGCTATTCAGTAGATTCTAATGTCGTACCTACCATGACAGGAAGTGAGCGAAACCTAAACACACTGCAAACTGATCAGCTGGCAACAAGAAGCATTGATCTGCAAGCGTCTCCACAAGATGGACTTCTTTGCCAAAAGCAAATATTGGAAATGTCTTAATTGAATTGGTGGCACCGTATAAAAGCTTAAAGAGAGACCCTCTATTTCACCACCTTAACCTCCACCAACTTATGTCAACTTCCTTAAACCATACCACTACAGATATTATACAATAGAAAGGGGGGTCAAGGGCGACTTTCCTGAATAGACCT
Source organism: Fraxinus cuspidata (assembly GCA_903798385.1). NCBI lineage: Eukaryota > Viridiplantae > Streptophyta > Magnoliopsida > Lamiales > Oleaceae > Fraxinus > Fraxinus cuspidata. The sequence goes on from CAIGRP010055900.1 coordinate 12,767, forward strand.
TGAGAGGCTGACATAGGGGAAAGAAGGTTCTTAGTATAGTCTTTTCCTTCGGTACGCTAAATGTGACCTTCGTCCAGATCTTTCTCATTTGAGAAAAAGAAGTGGAAGAAAGCTTACCCAACTTAAGAAAGCTTACCCAACTTTTTTATCGACTATAAACCCAAGGTCTTGACAACCCATTTCACCATAAAAACAAGAAACCGTGAGCACACTCCAAAATAAGCATTTATAACTATTCAAGTCACAACCTCTCATCTCATGGTAAAACAGCTAGACATCCGTTGAAGGCAAATGCAATTAAACAAACTTAATGCAAGATCAATTTCTATTTGGAGAATACGAGAATAAGCGCATATTGTATATCTGTAAAGGTTACACTCTTACTGCTCTTCAAATGAAAGAAGAGTCTTCATACCTCAAACAGAAAAGGCTCCCATTGGAATTGGACTCGTGGCACATACTACATATTGTGCATTTCCTTTCATCGATATAAGAGTCTGGCCCAACTTCTTTCGTGATCAATCCATTTCAAATATGCACTTCACTGTAGCAGCATCCCAAACAAGGTTTCAAATGGTATTGTATGCTCGGTGAACCTATGATTATAAAACCGTCTCCATCAATTTCACAAGAACTGAAATCGAGATGAGAACTGACCAAACACCTACTACCTCTGCCTATATTGGGTCACACTTAGAAATATCACTCTTACGATTGCTCCATATGTTTGATTTCTTATGAAATGAAGAAAAAGACCTCTCTTCATAGGACTCCAACACAGATAGCTAAATAAAACATGAAACTTTGTTATCCATAAATGAGAAAATCAACAAAGAAAAGGAACTAAAAGTTTAAAAAGAGGGAAAAGGATTAAAATAAAGTTGCAACAAAACATACAAAATAAATAAGAAAATTCCATAGCAAGACAATAGTAATCCAAAACTTTAACAGCTCTTCCAGGTCAAAAGCTACAGATACACAAGACAAATAGTGTGATTTACTAAAACATCACCTAATGTACATCAGTTCCAACCAAGAGGCAATGATCTGCAAGAATACGTCTCCTTGAAATCTGACTTCTTTGACGAAGTAAAAATTGATGCATACACTTCCTTGGTTGCATTTGCAGCGGCCATATCAGCTGCCTTGAACCGCTTAGCCGAACCATAATTATTATGATTATAAACATTCCCGCCAATCCCATGTTTTGTCCCCACCAGACGCCCAACCTCTCCATTTGCATCTCCATTCTTCACTTTCTTTAATTTCTTGTTATCATCTTTCAATTTTGCCTCTTCTTCAAGCTTCTCTCTCAATGCCTTCACTTCCTCTTCATTCCCATTGATCACAATCTTCTGTGAACTCCTTATGACAAACCAAACATGCCGATGACTTTACCTGCTTCAACGCCTTGGAACTCAATACATGCCCGCAACTTTTTATCGTAAAAAAATTGTATTTCCCATTAAATTCCAGCCCTGTAATAGGGCATTGGAATTTTACTGCCCCCCTCTCTCTAATCCCTGGAACCTTGGCCAGCTCGACTGCAATCATATCCTTCAAACCTTTAATATATCTAAACTCCTTGGGCAAATTTTTCTTCAACAATGCCTCCATCAACGCCTCCTTGTTGAACAAATTCCCCAACTTATCAATAACTACTGGGTGCTTCAACGGCTCGTTGGATAAACTACAATTCAACCACTTTGAGAGCCGCATCTCGTTAGGGTCAACCTTATCGGGCTTTTTCACAGCATACATATTCAAATAACAGTCACGCGACTCAGCCCCGGTGGCGCCACCATCTCCACCACCTCCATTAAATAGCAGATGGACTGCAAGGGTGGAAAGAGGACCAATTTGTGGATTTTGAAACAGGGGAGTTGAATCAGCGAGGGGTTTTCCATTAATGCTGAAGAAAAGGGATTTCGGAGAAATTCCAGTTGAGGTCGAATTTGAGGTGTTGGAGAGTGATGTGTTTGTTAGGGTTAGGCTTTTGCAAATTTAAGGCATGGGTTGGGATCTGGAGATCTGCCGATTGAATGAAAATTTGGAAGTTTAAATTCTGTTCTCTTTACCATTTTCAAACTGTTTTCTGTTTTCGATTTTCCAAAACAGTGAAAACGCGTTCTCTTTCCCATTTTCGAAAACGCATTTTTGAAAACAAGTTAAAAATTTGTAAAAAAAATCTAAAACGACAAATTTGTCATTTTGAGTGTTTTCAGTTATAATCAGTCAAAATTTTCAAAACGCATTTNACGACAAATTTGTCATTTTGGGTGTTTTCAGTTATAATCAAGTCAAAATTTTCAAAACGTGTTTTGGGCGTTTTCACAACAATTTTTCAAAATGTCAAAAAGAACACATTTTCAAAAATCTCAAAATGAACACTCAAAACACAAAATGAATTCAAAACTCAAAATACAAAATTGAAACACAAAGAGAACAGCCCCTGAGGGTTTGGATCTCATGATTATGCTTAATTCTAAGGAAATTTCCCGAATTGATGAATTCTTTTATGGATTTGAATCGTAGGTTTAATGGAATTGTGCATATATACGAGGTTTGATGGACTGTTGGCGCACCGATTGATGTAATCGTAATGAGAGAAGGTGATGGGGTGGCATAAATTCTATTTGGGCTAATGAGCGGGTTGGACTATCTCTTTCTGATTTTCTGTAATCTTGCTAGAGTTACATGTTCAATGATACATAATTCGACAATTCTTTTTTTTTTTAAATAACATTCAATCATTGTATGTCACACAACCATGTCATCTCCATCCTCGTCGTTGAGCATGTTCAAGGAGCATTATTTCTCTTTTATTTGAATAATGTTATTTATCTTTATAAAAATGAAATATCAGGGATGTGATACTTAGATGGGATAATGTGATAGAAAAGTTCAAGGAAAATTAACTAAGAAATTAATTATGATCCATTTCAAAAATAAGAAACAAGGTTTAAAACTTAAGTCGGATATTTGATTTATGAAATAATTAATTAAATATTTTAAGATCATAATTATACATTTTATGATTATAGTCACATACTTGTAGGTCAAAACTTATTTTTCAATCACATATTATCAAATTAATTTATCACAAATTATTACTCAGTCAAAAATCAAAAATTTTATAGTTCACAATATATTCATCGATCACATAATCAAAATTTTATTTGTCACAATTTATTTATCGTCACAAATAAAATTTTTTATAGATCACAATATATTCATCAATCACATAATCAAAATTTTATTTGTCACAATTTATTTATCGTCACAAATCATAAATTTTATAAATTACAATTCATTTAACGATCACAACTTATCAAATTAATTAGTCACGAGATATTTCTCGGTCACAACTTAATAAATTGTGAGTCACGGTCACTTTTTTAGGTCATGTTTTATTTACTGGTCATAAAATTAAACAATTTATTGGCCAGAAACAACCAAATAATTGGTCACAAACCCCTGCCCATTCCATTTCACCCGTGACCACCACACCTAGCTATGTTAACGAGCCGAGCCGGCTCGATTGTTTTGATTTTTTTTTAAATAGCTGCCTGCGTTGCCTGCTTTGTGCAGACATCAAAGGTTGCTAGTTGCCTGTTTGCTGCCTAGTATAGCTGCCAGCACAAGTTATGTTAATTTTTTTTTTTATATTAAACGGGCCGCCCGTGTGGCTTGACGAGCCACACGGGCTGGCCTGACTCGGGCTGATGCCCCCAAATGGGGCTCGGCCCAGGCATGGGCTCGGTTCCACCGAGCTCGAGCCGGCCCGCCCGAGCCGTCGAGTTTTTTGGTCATCCCTAACCACACTTCTCCATACCACCAACATCACAAACATCTTACTACTGTAGTCAACATCACAACTATCACCGAGATAATGTTATCACACAACAAGGTCGGGACTTACAAAGCAACCTCAACATCACGCCACTACCGCTACCATCACTATCAACTCATTGGACCGCCAACATCACAACCACCACCAACCAAATACAAAACACCAAAAATGCCCAGCAGCATCACAACTTCGCAGCCGTAGCCAACATCATAATCGCCACCAATCAAATACATAACAATTTTGTCTAGCAGTTAATTCATTTCAGTCGGGCAAGGGGTGAAATGCTTGATCTCTCGAAGAGCCTGAGCTTTCTTGTTCGATTCCAAACAATGTGTCTTTAATGACTCTAGCAATATAACTTTGTAACTTTTGACGGGGTTTCCTCCTTAGGTCGCATGACCAGCTTGCTTCATCTCATCCACTTCCGAATTCAATTTCTTCAATAATCCAAACCTTCAATAGCTTGAAATAGTACTTATTGGCAATGAAGACGACGACTAGGAACGAGATGTTGGCTGCTATGAAGTGTGAAATAGAGAGATGGGCATGGAGGTAGGGAAGTGGGGAGTCAGCTGCCGTGTGAGTGAGTGAGTGAGTGAGTGAGTGTGTGTGTGTGTGTGTGAGAGAGAGAGAGAGTAATTAGGGTTTGTGATGAATTTTGGTGGTATTATTAATATTTAATATTTGAATTAATATCTGATTTTTGCATAGGCATACTTTATATATGGTTTTTGAAACTGGATTTTAATAACTCTCGTTTGATGTATTTGCCACAAAGGTCAATCTCTTCATCTCTCATAAAAATTGAATTGTCTTATTTTACTATTGTACCTAAGTTGCTATGTTACCGATGTTTCATCATTATAATGGTAAATAACATTACCTTTTATTTTGGCCATTTAGCAAATATTTTTTCTAGTAAAAATTACGGTCTTCACCTAATTTCTTTCGGGTTTAGAAATATACTTGGCCCTTATCTGGCTGGAATTAAAATTATTTTTTTAGTAAATTTGAGTAAAAGTTGATGAAATGTATGATTGAAAAGTTACGGGTCCCATAAAAATATGTGAATAAAATTAATTAATTAATGACATTGACTAAAATTAAAATTTAATTTTAATTTGTGGGATTAGATTTACAGGTGGCAACATGAGATATGCAATTAAGTCTATATGAGGCTCGTGCTCATAAATGATTTAATATCTAAAATATTTTTAGTCCATATATTTGAAGAAATCCAAAATACTATCAGTTATCCGAGCTTCAAGCATAGTCACCTAGACGAGATTTTTAGAACACTGTCAGTAAAAAAAACTTCCAAATAAAGAAAATGAGAATATCACTTTGCATTCAAATCTTAAATTATAATCTAGATTCTTAGCAGATTCTTTTATTCTAATTTGTTCATCAATTGTCTAAAATGACAAGTTTACATCCTTTCCACTCGCTCAAAGCAATTTAAGGGTTTTAAAACAAATTTCACAAAAATAATTCAAGAACTCTACCTAAATTTCCAAAACAAGATTTCTTTCCATCAAACGAATGACGAAACTATTTGTAAAGTCAAACGTGTATCATGTGTCGAAAATGTACAATTTTCATCTTATAATTTTTTTTCATATTTACGATTGAAATGAGTTTATCATATATAATTGTGTAAATTGAGGGGTTGTTACATTTTATGAAACTGTTGATACGTTGATAGAGTTGAAAGTTGAGACACATGCTATCATTGGTGTCTGTACAAAATTTCATATCCAATTTTCACATGCATGTCCGTGTTGCGTCACTAATCACTGAAACAAACTGAAAGATCGGTATCCTTTGATATATTGTTGGGTTGAATATGTTCTGGCAATTGCAATCATTTTCCAACCCTACGATCTTTGCTTGTTGAATTTTGCTACTTTGTCGGAAGAAATCTAATAGATGCAGTAACATAATTTGAGTTGATAGAAGATGATTTGATGAAAAAATTGACTGTATAAAACAGTCAAATGATAAAATGTTACATGACATTATGTCAATGATTATAATACCGCACCATGATTGCTTCTTGTTTCAACTGAGTATTTTCTTTGTCTCTGTCCACACACACTAAGAAGGAACTATTGTATAATTTTCTGGGGTTTTGCAATCTCTGTCTCTCTCCATCGATTTTTGCATCTGGGTTTTTTGAAGTGTGTGGGAAAAATGACTGTGGAGGAAATCAGAAGGAATAGCGGGTGTGAGAACGGAAATTATGACAATTTCCCAGTGGCCATGTGTGTTCTCGCGGTTGATGATGATCCAACATGCTTCAGGTTATTGAGAATCAATCTGTTCAGTTTCTGTTGCTCGTTGATGGTGGAAATTTTCGAACTTCTGCGCGCCAAAAGACTGGTCTGATGGTTGCGCTATTTATTTATTTATTTATTTATTTTCGCGATGATATTGTTTGCAAAACAAACACAAAATAGCCTTTCCGATGCTAGAAGCTGGTGAGGCAACCAATACGACTACGATGGTCAAATTAGATCGATATTAGTAAAAAATGAAAAGACATTGTATAACTTGTAATGAATCTATTTTTCGAAATTTTACTTTTTAAATTTGAAAAATGCTCCTCATCAATATAAGATGAGTTGAGATTTGGTGTCCAACTTTTACCATCCATCTAATTAATTTTTGACACTTCATTTTAAATTAACATGTTATCAATTTGATAGGCTAGTGGTGAAATTAATGAATATAAATTTTAGATGACATGTTAATTTAAAAATAACGTGTCAATAATTAATTGGGTGAACATAATTTTGGACAATAAAAAATGGACATCAAATCTCGACTCATATAAGATCTTTATGCATAGGTGTCTCTTAGAGAAAAATTTAAAAATGTGTGAGAACGTGGGAGGTAGGTCTTTATCATTTTTTAATCATTATTTATTATTTTAATTTCCCTTCTTTTGACATATTCATGTGTTGTAAAAATCATTTATGAGTTTTCTCTATTAAAAGCAAGAAATTTTTTTGAATTTATATATAAATAATTTTATTAAAAGAATGTGTAATTAAAATTCGGGTTGAAAAAAATAATTTTCGAAGAACAAGTGCTAAAGAGTTTTAGCTTATGTTTGAGTCACATTAAAATTTCATTCTTATTCTTCTACTTATTTTCAATCACATATTTTTCAATAAAATAATATTTTTCATCACATCAATAACTTCATTCTTTTCAACCACGCATTCTCCATTAATTTACTATTCCAAAATATATTCCTTCACGTTAATTTGGCTCAAGAAAATTTCCCTTTTTCTCCCTCACAAAAGCACACACTTACACGCTGAGTGCGTGGGTAAGAATCCGGCAATGGAAAAGAATAAATAGAGCTTAGAAAGCTTTTGAAGATACTGAAATTCGAACGTCTGAAAGACAAACAAGGAAGAAGAAATTCAAGGAAAAATTGCAAAAATTGAATAACAGATCGAGGAAGTAGGTAGTGATTAAACAGTTCAGAATACTTCGATTGGAGTGAGAGAAGCGCCAAAAGATTCTGAATTCGAAGTTCTTCATCGGAGAGTGATTTCCAACCTATCTCTCCGGTACTTTTTCAATTTCTCCTTTATAACCGGTGTATGTTGTTTATTTTATTTATAAAAGTAGATTTAATTTTGATTTTTGGAACTTTTTACGTTATAAATTTTATTGATAGTTGTGTTTCATATTGTGAAACTAAATTCTTGGATTGTGTTTTTTGGTCTAGACCTATTTCTGCAATTTATCTTTCTTTGTAAAATGAGCTGTTTTACAATTTAGTTGAATTGAAATATAAGTACAATTTAAAGTATTTAATTTATAGCACAATACAGATTCACGGTAAGGCCCAACACTGTTTCGCCCCTGATTGAATCCTGCACTGACTCCCATTCACTTATTTATGAATTCGTCCCTATGTAAGAACATTACTAAAAGAATCAGACCTATTTGTTGAAACTAACTTAGTTAGCATTTATGCGAAATATGGGTCACTTGAAAATGCATTTGGCTTGATGGAATGATTAAGGGAAGTTTGTAGGTGTAGTCTACGATAATTGGTGCATGCTTCATGGAGGTGAAGTGGTGGAGCATTTTTATTTGATGACGGTGTCTGATAATATTGTTTCAGATGATCTTTTTGTTTCCCAAATTTTATGGACTTGTTGAAATCGTGGGGATTTGGAGACCAATAGTAAAGTTGGCAAGAAATGAGCATAGAGTTTAAGACAAATTTTGAACTTCAATTTTAGGCAAAGGTGTAAGACTTTTCCAAGCAAGGGTATTTACTATTTAAGACTTTTGAGTTATTATGGAATGGACTGAAGGCCTTTTAAACCTAAAACATTGAACATAGGCCTAAAGTATTTTTGACCACGGCTTTTAAAGTATTCCCGAGCTCAGTTTGTGTGTTGTTTTTCTGACATTTTCTTCCCCTTAATGTTATAGATTTATAATCAACAGTTCTTCTTCATATGCAGTGAAATATACTGTAATTTGAGTAGGAGTATTATAATGAACAAAGGAGGAGTGGGACTGGGTATTGGAGCTGGCGTCGGCGGTGGACCAACTGCTGCGGCGGCAGCTGCGGCTGCCCAAAAGCAGAAGACCCTTCTGCAGAGAGTGGACAATGACATCGGAAATCTTGTTGATAATTTCGGATTCCTCGTTAATGTGGCACGGGTAATCTTGCTAATTCCTTTGTATAGCTTATGAAATTTTTAGCATAACTTTATGCATGTTATTTCTTGGTCGATTAGATTAAGAAAACTCTTATCAGGGTGTAATGATTAATGAGCATGTTGCCTTTCAGAAATTAATATGATGAGGGTGGTTTATTTAGTATTTGAATTTTAGAAAATGTGAATATAGAAAAATTAGGTGATAATATGTGTTCTTGTTTAGCCCCTGTTTGGCTTTACTAAAAATTAGATTATTTGAGGATTTGGATAAAAGTTTATGAAATGAATGGCTGAAAAGTTGTGTGTCCTATGAAATGTGTGATTAGATTTTACTCGACTTTGACTTAGAATTTTATGAATTTTTTTTAGCTAAACCAAATAGGTTAATGTGAATGAGTAAATCCAATGTCAAAACTGACAACCACTCGAACATTTTCGGAAGCCAGGCTGTTCTGAGGGCCTTTTTTCTTATTTCATGAGAAAAGATTATAGAAATGTTGTTAACCCCTTTGATATACTCAAGTTCACTTAACAAGTTACTTATAACATGTTTGAGATGTTGGATTGAACCACACTAAATACGATGAAAGAAGCAAAAATAAGTTGATTTATGTTTGTTGAATTGTGTAGTGTGTCCAATATTGTGTACGAAACATCCTCTTAGATCAAAAGATGGGTGAAAATCAAGCAAACAGTTCTTGGAGTTCGGTGTATACTTCAATGCATCACATGTTAAGGATGTAGTTCTCTATTCAAATTTTTTATCATGTAAAGAGTTGAATGCCCGTACTTTGATGGTACTTTGTATGGGGAGTGATGTGTACCCAATGTTTTACGAAAACCACATGCCATTCGCACATGTGTGATTGTCCATGTGGAGATTGCCAGCTTATTGTTGTTGGACTTGGGGTTGGGGGCATAGGTTAACCACTATTAGCTGCTATTAGGTGCACCTTGAAAACATCCAGATGAAAAGGGTTATAAAGACAGAAAATATATTACATCCAAGAGCACGTATAGAGCACACCTGGAAAACATAGTAGTGTGATTAGTGATGAAAATCAAGATAAATATACATTTATAGTTTAGTCATAAGTTTAAAATAGAGTTTAATTTTATTTGTGAGTGTTTAGATTGGATAATATTAGATTAGATTAATTATTTCGATAATATTCTAGTTTATTAGAAGTTCGTTTGATTTTAGTTTCTTTCATTTTCTTGCTCTATATAAATAGATGGCTTATTCATTGTAATTCATAACCCTTGATTATATGAATAAAAATTGATTTCCTCTTATCCTCTATTCTTCCCTTCTTTGCACCCATTTCTTTCTTGTTCAGTAACAAATTACACGGTCCTGCGTCAGATAGATATATGTTGTTATGTATGTATTGAATGAAAGAAACTGATGGAATTAGAAAGGAAACTCTGTATGCTACTTTATTTCTTTATTTGAAAATGAAAGAATTGTATTACAAATCACTGCAAATACGAAAATGACATACAAGGATGGTACCAACTTTTGAGAGGTTGGTTCTCTCCCACAAGACTCCTATTTTCCCCCATTTTCTCCGAGTTTACCATCTCTTATTTATTCTCGAGAGCCAACTGCTTCCTAACCAAAATACCAAACTAGCCAACCGCTTCTTAACCGAAATACCCAACTACCTCCTGTAACTGATTCTTGTAACCACCAACAGAACCTTCCGAAGCTGAGAGACTGGTGCAGCTCACAACTCTTCCCTTTGATTCTTTACCGTGCCAGCAGCATCCTCCTCCTTCCCCTGCTCGTATACGTATTAACAAATAGGAGGTCTATCATAGTGCTACCTGATGTATTTCAAAAATGCAGAAAAATAATTTGATCCTTAATACCAGGGAAGAGGGGCGGATATAGGGGAAGGCTGGCCTGGGCCAAGGCAGCCCAAGCCCAGCTCCACCGTTAAATATGTAAAAAGAGAATTTTCGAAAAGTAGCCAAGTCTAAAATAAATTTTAGACCACCCAGCCCAATCCTTATTAACTAGTTAGCCCATTCCCATGAAAATGGTCAATCGATTGCGTGTGGGAGTGAGAGTTTTCAAATTTTCCTTTTCTTTTTATTTTGCCTTTTCTTTTTCTTTTTGTTTTTTGTTTCACCTTTTATGTTATTCTAGGCACCAACTGAACATGCTACTATTTGTAAAATAGCAATAACCTGTAAGTGCAGCTCCAATGGAAATTGTCACGTTGCTACCCAAAAATATTTCTATATTAGATTATCCACTGCTCAAGTAATGTTAAATAAGTGCTATTTTAATATTTTGAATGTTATTTATAATAAGTATTTTACATTATTTGGTAAACTTGGTAAATTATTGAATATGATACGATGCTTCTGTAATTATCACTTGTTTGTTTTAGTCATGGAGAGATTTCTTAAAGAAAATCTCTTGTAGAAAATGTTATGTTATTACATTGTTTTTATTTCTTTACCTTTATTAAATGCCTCATGCACTTGAATAATTTCGTGGCTCCGAACCTGGTTATGCTTCCTAATATAGTTTCATAGCTCATGTATAAGCATCAATATAATGACCACGTTTTAAGATCTATCCACCACTGCTTTATAACTCAATTGGAAAATTGCTAAAGTTGAGTTAATAGGTTATATGGATTGTTACGTCTTGGGATCTGCCTAAAGTTATCTTTCATATATCACGTCTTTTTTGTTAAGCGAATGCAATGTTTCCATGACTCTTGAAACTATCAGCAATAGAACCAACGGCAGAGCTAGGATATTATGTTTCATTTTGCAGGGGTGGGTGGGGATTTTACTTGAGCATTACGGTGACTCTTATATGATGCTAAGCACTGTGATGCAAGGCCTGTAGCATCCTGAATCATAGTAACTTGCAGAATCAAGTGACATATTTAGCCAGTGTCAATCACAGAATGATACAAGATTCAGATTCCAGAAAACAAATTGTCATGAAAACTGGAATATAACCACCACAAACTACCTGAACAAGCCATATCTAGAATGAATCTTTTGATAATATAAACAAACCTTAACACAACACAGAGCTCAATAAGATTTCTCCAAAACACATCTAAAAAATTCAATCATATATGCAGCTTTTCCAGGGGTTAGAGAGAGAGAGGGGGAGAGAGGGAGGGAGGGAGGTCTTTCTTTTTCCCTCTAATCTAGATTGCAATAGCATCTAAACTTTTGCACAAAAAGATCGTGGGGTCTAAACTTTACAGGTCATGAGATAATGTGGAATGCTGGGGTTAGGCATATGCTTTTGCCTAAGCTATAAGCAAATAAGTGAAGCTAGTAAATGGCACTGTTACTGAATTGAAATGTTGCTGTTCTTTACTGCCTTATATAATATTTCTATGTTACAGTTGTATTTTGTTTTGTATGAGCATATTGCATATAATTCTCTTTTCTGCGACCAGTGAACAACTGATTTTTGGGCTGCTGCCATTATGCTAAGCACAGTGGAAGACATCCTAGTTGATGATCTAGCTCTTTCAAAAAACGTTCAACTTCCTGATTGTAACTATTTGGATCTTTAACATGATTGTTCAGTTATTTTACTCACAGTTATTATTATTTTTTCATTTCTGAAGTCAGTACTTCTACAGTTGACATGTATCTGTGCAAAGAAGAGACCATTCAGGTTTCTCTATTTATGAAATTCCGTTTGTCCTTGCTGGGTTCTCAAGTAAAGAAATATTCAACTTCCTGGCGATGAATCATTTTTCAAAACGCATCTGTTTAATAAAGCTGAATATATTTCAGGTTAATGATCCACCAGTACGAAATTCTCAGGAAGCTTTCATGATGGAGATGCGTGCTGCCAGAATGGTTAAAGCTTATTCTGATTTTTAGTAAATTCATACATAAACATGCACACAGCGAAGATTCATCTGCAAATATCTATTTAGTCATATGAAAAGTCGCGGACATGCCCGCATCTTCTACATTATCAACCCAAAAACTAGGAGCCAAATCTTTTGAGTTCTTTGGTGCTTTTGAATCAAAACAACTATATCATATTTCACGCGTGTATGTTTTATAGTTATTTAATCCTTTACTCTCCCCTGGTCATTTGGCTAATTGAAAGTATAAACAAACAGGTTCAAGCAGCTGACTCGCTGCTTAAATTGGTGTCCGAGTTGAAGCAGACTGCAATTTTCTCGGGTTTTGCGTCTCTTAACGACCATGTAGACCAGAGAACAGAAGAGTTCAATAAGCTCGCGGAAAAAACGAACAGCAAATTGGCGAGAATTGGAGAAGAGGCAGTCGCTAGCCTTAAGGAGCTCGAGTCGCATTACTACTCGTCTGCGTTGAGAACCAGCATTCCTCCTGAGTCATAGATAAGGTGGCTACTTCTGTTGGATTTATTTTTGTTTGAAGTAGTACACCTGAACTTCCTGGATCATGAAAAATGATTAGGTTGATGTATCATGGGACCAATATCAGGAATGTATTTTATCTCACGGTAGACCTATAATCTGAATTAAAGGATCTCAAAGTACTTTTTGTAATTTTGATACTTAAAAAAGTTGTATTTGACAACTAATTGTCGTGTTCTCGGTGATATTTAAACTTCTAGGTTATAATTATCTATCTTAATAGCAAATAACTAGTTGTAAATCAAGAATTCAAAATTTAAATAAACGCTATTACTGCAAATTATTAAGAAATTTTGAAAATGCATGTGATCGGTTAATCAGATTATTCATATTGATTGAGCTTTGACTTTTTATAGAAAAACTTTAAAAAAAAATAAAAAAACCCTCAATATTTTGAAAAAAATACCTATTTTCATTAAAAATCAACATTTATTATGTTATCCTTCATTTTTTTTAATATCGAAATACTACTATGCAATAAAATGTGAACCCAATAAATGCGAGATCAACTATACAGAAAGTCTCGAAATTTCTCAATTTTCATATCTAAATAGCTTTCTATATAAAATTTTAGATTTAAATAAATATAAAATTCTTTTAAATTAATGTTAATGATTCGAAAAAAAATATTTTTTGGATCTAGATTCTAGATTTTCAGATATAAATCATACTAAAATTTCAAATAAAAAATTTGATGATGGTTGAGATGCTGATTGCAGTGGTGGTAATGACTATGGGGGGCAAGGGTGAGGGTGGTAAGGTTGAGATTCGTAAGCAGGGGCGGACGTAGAAGTTGAAAGTTAGGAGGACAGAACTTGAAAAGAAGTTGAGAGATTTTACAATTGAAAATTTAGGTCCAAAAAAATCATACTCCATATAATTTTGCATTCGAAAATTTACATGAGATATGACTTTTTCGGATGTAAAATTTCAAAAAATTTTGAGGTTATATTCCATATAAAATTTCCAAATAAAATAATGAAAATAACATTGAGAAATTTGTATCGCAAAAATAATAAATGTTAATGAAATAATTGAATTTTTTTTAAAACAAGTGCGAGTTAGACGTATTTCTTTAAGACTCAAGTTTAACGTATTTTTAACTATTTTCGATAACTGTTTGGACTATTCGATATGGTCATAATGTAATTTTCGAAATAAGTTTTGAGATGA